>QNGE01009671.1:0-12223 GCA_008508345.1 Paragonimus westermani
TCTAGGCATTTCCCTTCACATTTCCGTCCACCGTTTCCCCAAGAGAGAGTAGGCCATCGGCAGAGTGAAACTTAAAATCGGTGACTCCAATTCACAAGGGTAACGCTAGAGCGAAAGGCTTTAGCAGTTATTAGGTAGAGTAATCTGGAGTAAAGTAGGGGGTCAGGTTACCTAACACCCCAGCAACATGGCCTCGTGGGACGGCGATTCTGCCCCACGAACGTGTTGGCCTTCCTGAGCGGAATGACTGAACTATCAGACAAAGTTGGACAAGCTGAAATTCGCTGCATAGATCTCAGGAATAAATTTGGTTTGGTGAATTTTGCAGTGCCAGTAATAAGATTGAGCGTTCCATGGGTGTTCTTTAAGGTCACAATGTGAAATGGGTATTCTGGAGGATATGTGAGTATCTGTGGCACAGTCTCCCCTAGAGGAGGCCAATTATAATACCACCGTCGTCATCAGTGGAACATTTGAGGGGTCTTACTTGTGCCCATTTGTTCCTTGACAGTTGTTACTGGCGTGATGTGTGTTCTAACTTGCATATAAAGCATATTTATGTGCAATGTGGATTTGATGAATTGCCTAACGAACAGTTCAGTGCAGAAGGACCTTGACGACATATACCAGTTGGTTGCACAATGGAGACTGCTACTTAATGCTGAAAAGTGCAAACGGCTGCTCGGATTTTGATGAAGGGCGCGTAGAATAACACAGTGGGACATTGCGGGTTAATATACGTGGAACAGGCTAGCCAACTGGGGATCTGAAGACCATATGACCCTAAACTTCAAAGCACCTACCCACTACATAAAAGCGGTGCGAGAAGCTATCCGAGCGAGGTTACAGCTAAAGAACGACACAGTATCATGGCAACTTACTGTTACATGCTGCATTTACATAGTACTTATGACTGCACTTGGAACACTGCATCCAGGTGTGGTCACTGTACCTGAATAAGGGATGGGCACCAACGAATGTTCAGTGCCATTTAACCAGTTTGTTTGTGAAAACTGGGAAAATGGCCGACCTAAGCTGGCTCCGATGCCTCAAACTTTCTTCTCTAGGGTGAAGATATAAGACAATTTTTTCTTGACAGAAACATTCGAACTGCTCAAGGAGGTGTCGGATACAGGTGAATACCTGCATCCTTGTAACGGTGGCTCAAAACTCAGAGGACTCTGGTTGAGGCTAACTAGAATTTGGGACGTGACGAACACTAGACAACAAACTTTGAGCGCAGAATAATGAACTCATGGAATACACTGTCGCCGGGAGCGGTAGTGGTTGATCCGGACGTTTAGTGGTTCATCAAGATATGTTTACTTTTCTCCCGACGTCTGTCGAAAGGATTAATCCAAAACACTTAGGCCTGTCATGCAGCGGGCGTGCGCAACTTCTGGGCCCGCTGGGCGACACATTTGGACCCAAGAAAGATGGTCGTAAAGTTAAGTTTCTTATTAACGGGGCATTAAAGTCCAAGAAAAATGTTAAAAAGTTAAATACAAGAACACAACAATTAATCCCGACACTGAATATGCCAAACTTACATGCACCCATATAAACAGTAAGCGTGGACACATCCAAAAACAACAGTCATATAATAGTGGGGTGACAAAGCGAACGTGGAACCAGGATACACACAAACAAAGTAGGGAAGAAAGGCTACGCGAGAACATTGTTTCACAAGTAAAAGTTGCCAGTATTTAGCGATGCATCAAGATTACTGTACGCGTAACTTGAAAGGCGGTAATTCTTCGCAAGGAAGACTGACAACCTCCATCAGGAAGACTTCGAAAATTAGAAGAAGGATGGACAAGAATAGAATAAATGAAGAGAGAACGTAGTCGCTGACATTCCACCAAACGCACGACAGTCGCAGCCCAAAGCAAGCATCTACTCCAACAGTAACAACTATTAAAGTAGTCGATTTCGAATATGAACTTGTCAGATGCTGGCTGACAATGTTCTCGTAGCTGACATGCGGGGCTCAACCGAACAGGTAACGAGATATATGAAAACGTTAGCTACAGCTACCTAAGCACTCAGTTATGTCGTTTTCTAATGACCTTCTGTTTCTGTTGTACGGCATCGGTCCGTGTGAACGACCTTTCGGAGGATGAACAATTCTTCCGTTTCTCAGGAAGCCACGAGTCTGAAAGATGTTTAAGACGTACAAGCATTGGTCATGGCCCTGTGTGCCACTTGAGGAGGTTGCGATGTTAGCTGACGGCTTTTCCAGCTGCTCGTCATTTCGTATCAGATCCCACTAGAAAAACTACAGTAAAACTCCGGTTGAACCTGTGTGATATTTAACCTCGTTACTGTCCTACCTAGTCCTGGGTAGAAACAACAGTTACCAGACAGGAGATATAGATACAAGTGGATAAGAGACCCAACGCACAAAATACGTAGGTTACAAAAGGTCTCGTGAAACAGTGGGCAACACCGATACAAGAGAATCATTACAGGGACTTAGAATTTGGCTACCAATCGTACGAGTAGGCGGAAAGTGTGTATGATGCCAGTGGTCTACATAGACCAGGAAGCATGCGAGCAAACAAACGCTATCGCAGGTAGCCAGAAAATGGCAGGCGAAAAACCAAACGATCCTATGTGGAGTGTGAACGTTTAGTTTAGAGAGAGTTCTACACGTTGTACAGCAGTAAAACCGGATTCATCTGCGGATCACTAAATTAAGAACCATTTGAGCTTACTCGCTTTTTAATTCATTTTCTTCGTCTTCCCGCTCATTATACGAGCTACGTATCATCCTCACGTGTAGTACTGTTACACAAATTTTCATCAATAGAATTGCTGACCTCCACAGTAATTACTCCCTCTTCTTTGTCACTCCAGCGGCGTCCAGCTAGGTGAGCGTCCAGACTTATGCCCTCTTGAGCAAATCCCCGAAGTAGGTTATGTAGTTCTGAATAACCTCTGAATCGGTATCAAATTTATCAAATAAATTAAAACTTTGTCCTGCAAATGGTCAAAAATCCAGCGAATCCTGATATAGATGAATCTGCCATGCTTAGCGCGTGATTAGGTAACGCTGGATAAGGTAGTGCGTGTGGGTACCCGCCTCAGGTGAGGTTTCACAGTTCTCCCATACTGCCGAAAGCTCGATATGCTGGGCCTACAATCTCTGCTTTATTGACGACCAGGAAATTATCTGCTGCTCACCCACTATATAATAACAAGACATATTGGTCGTGGCACCGGAATGATTTATGCTGGCCAAGTTGCAGGCTATCTGCGAGCACCACTTGAGGATAAACAACCTTTGGTTTCATTACGCGCGAGCTGAATCCCCTCTGTCTCAACTTGTCATGGATCGCTGGAATACTCTTCCAGAAGGTGTGCTTGCGCAGTCCACCGGAGATTTTGAGCGTAAGCTTGTTGCTCCCATGTTGCAGTTGGGTGTTCTCCCATACACCCAAATAACTCTACTGCCGTACAATATGTCCACACGGCTGGAAGAGCACGTATCTTTTGTTACTGCGTGAACTGTAAGCTGATTTTTCTGGACCTCTGACGGACTTGTATCAGCAGACTCCGAACAAAGGTAAACTGTCAAGCAGCGGTTGCGTCCAGATGCAAGGGAGTAAGGCATTGAAAGCTGCTAACACCAGCTGGTGGGTTTAGTTTGTGTGCGTGTAAGACAACGGAGCGGCTGGTGGCTCGTTGTCTTCCGGGGCATTTTTAATTACCCATTTTCTTCAGTGTGAAGCAGCAGAGAATCCGGAGGAAGCGATCTTCCTTGGCAAACCTCTTGCCTGCCAGATGGTGGCCGGCGGAAGCAAGAGCTGAGGGATGGACTACGGAATTTGTGTTTCTTGATTTCAGCAAGGCTTCCGTTAAGATTCCACACAGTCACCTGCTCGCCACGCTGGTAGCGTGCACTACCAGCCCGCCGGTAATGGACTGGATAGCAAACTCTACCCATAGCAAGTCATTCTCTGTCACTGTGAAGAAACACACATCGAACTGGCTGCTACCTCAGTGGCGTTCCTCAAGGACCAGTGTTGGGGCCATTATGTTTCATTTTCACCGAATGTCTACCTGACGATTTGCAGTTGCCTCCCTTTATCTTCGCTGATGACGGAAGTGTGACAAACATCTCTTTAGTCGACGACAACTAAGTATGACAACGGAATTCGGACACGTTGTCGAGAAGGACACCTCCATGGGACCATTCCCTAAATCAACAGGAGTGCTTCTCGATGCACATTGTAGATGTCAAGGATATCAGGGCATATCATATCAACAGGTACTTGTTGACGTAGTGTATTAGCGAACAAGATCCCTGAGTGTTGGTGTGCCACATTCCCAAGACGTAGGTTCGTACTATACTGGACTGCGTTGAAGTCAGGAGAGTGTCTTTTGTTTACCCCGGGTTTTCCAGCGGTTCCTCGAGCAACACCTATTCCACTCGCAACGTCTGTCGATAGGCTAGACCCAGGATAATCTTGTCCGTTAGCAACGAGCGTCTACAGATTCTGGGCCAGTCTAGCAACCAATTCGAATCCAGGAGGGAAGACGATCACATTGGCGAGTTTCTAATTAATAAGATGCTAATGTTCACGAAAATCGCGCTGAACTAGATAGAGGGAGATACCAATAAACCCCGATATTGCATCCATCAAATGGAAATGTCCTGAGATCGATGATTTACGTAAATACGATCGAATGCGACAGTCGAGTGATGGCGAAGCAATCAAGCGCAAAATGAAACCGAGGTAAATATGACCAAATGTACGATAATGAAAAAAGAAGAACTGCGCGGGAAAAGTTTCTACATGCAAAGTTTATCAAGAATAAATAATGCACTAAGATAAGCATTCGTGGGTATAAATGAATCGTGACGCGCGTAACTTGAGTAGTGTCAGGTTTTGGGAGAAAGGCTCGTGAACATTACCAAGAATTCCAGTGTGGGGGAAAATCAACGAGGAGGAAATAACCAGGGACAGGGGGCGTGGTGATCAACCTACTACAATCACATAACAACCGCCAAACACTCAACACGGCAGTGCTTTAACACACGGAACATTCTATTTATCGTTCACTAAGATGCCCATGAAAGCACTCTATGTGGCCTTCTCATCTCATTTTCGTCCGAAAGTGAAGTAGGATTACTCTGTAAATGAACAGAAGTGTCTCAACTTGAAAGAGCACAGAAAGCAGTCGTATGTACGGTTATTATAGTTAGGTGCCTCATCTCTACTCGGTGCCCGAAGTAACTGAACGTGTATCAGCAAAGTCACCGGCAACTCTCCAGTAGAAAATGGGTACGCGTTTGGCCCTCCTCCACTAACGATTTGAAACGTCTTTTCCGAATGACGAGCGGAAGGTAATCCCAACAGACACCGAACTAATTGGGCGCGGCAGAGTTGGGAAAAAACCGCATATTTCCAGTAATATTTGGGAACGCTATAAGTAGTTAGTTCTAGCCTGGTCGGGGGCTAGCGGCAACAACCAAGGAAAGAAGGATAAGAGGCGCGAGATGGGATCCAGCTCATCCGGCAGCAGTCAGAAGCTTGCCAGCGAGAAAGCGCGTAAAACCATCTTCTGCGTTAAACAACGCTCGAAAGGGCTCTTCAAGCGATCTTGAAGAATGGCGTGACAAATGAGTCCTTAGGAAAGAAGCAAGCATACGCTGCGCGCAAGTAGTTGTGGGATGGAGGAAAGTGGCACTGAATTCGTATCGGGCCTCTTACAACGGACGTACACAGGGTCATGCGTACAGGACAAGCAAGCGGGGAAACATGGTTGCAGGTGGGATCATCAGAGCAGTCAGACGGTCGCCGGTCGCTGCATTCACACCATATATCAGCTCGATCGAGCATTTTAGTTTTACGGTGTTCGACGTTCCTGCGTCCTGTTCAAATCCCAATCAATCGCTTTCTCCATCCACGGCGCCATCTGATTGCTGACGACTGCATTGTGCGAGTAATTCGGGATCGTGAGTGTGCATAACAGTTATTCAGAGTATATTACACTTTCCATTTGGGTAGAGGTGATCAAGGGCTTGCTACTCACGTTTCCTGGCTTCATCATCCGCTGCGTGATTTGAAAGAGCCAACGTAACGGACTCCTCTTTGCGTCGATTATGGTCCAAAATCACATGACCCCTTTAACTCATTTAGAAAAACTACTGTACCTCATTGACTCAATACATACATTGGTATACGTGCCCTAGGGTTTCAAAAATATGCGAAAATTATCGTTTCGTGTTCAATTGGCTGCTTCCAACTCATCGTATTCTTGGTATTTCAGGACAATGAAATGCACAGTTGTTTTCAGTCTTTGAATTTTTCGCGGGATCTGACTCCCCTCCTAACTTCACCTTCCATTTAGCATGCCTTCGCTCACACCAGTCATTTTAGGTGCTGAACCTATTACTCAGTATTAATCATTGTCTGTGCCCTTTGTCACTTATCGGAAATTGTCCACTTCTCGATCTCCAAAATACTCTTTATCAGCCCATGATCGCCTTCACCTAGCGGACTTTGGGTTCAAGGCTGTTTACTTTGTTTGGACTCTAGTAATTGCTGTATCCAGCAAAACAGACGCTCGACTGCACATTCGTCTTGTAGGCTGGCCCACATGCTGGGCTAATGTTGCGGCATGAAAGTCTGAGGAGGGCCTCCCTAAACAAAGTCTATTTCAGGCTCACAGGTGTCGCCTGTGAGCAAAATCATGTCAACTTGGTTTGTTTGTCTTCCAGACGTGCAAAAGCTGTCCGTTTACCACATAAGGAATCATGGAACTTCTGTGCTCGCTGAATATTCCATGATCCATCATATCCTTGGCCAGCAAACGGTGATCTGCACATCTGATGTCACAGGGTTCCAGCCGGCCAATTGTCTGCATAGGTAGAAATGCCTCCTGCCAACTTATGGTCCCTATTCGCTATTGGTGACGGCGATGATATCCATCCCTTCAGTTTCTGATCTGATCTCGCCCAACTTCTTTCTTGCACTACATAACTCGTGTATATTACGCTCATTTCCCTCCCTCTGTGTGACATTGTTTCCGCGTGAACACTAGGTCAGCAGGGAGCTACTACGGAATTTGCATCTGGGTGACGGTATTATATTCTGAAGTGTACGTTTCCTTCTCTTCCGACAGCGCTTGCACTTTGAGAACAGAGGTATTCACTCCTCTATTGATGAGTCCCTTTACAAGGACGTCATTGAGCAAGCGCGCCAAAGTTTTACTGATATCTTCATTAGCCGCCACAGTTTTCTCAAATCCGCTTGGTTAGCTTGTTTTTAACCCCGGAACCTAAGCCACAGGTGAGTCAGTGATAACTGCCTGCCTCCAAGGCTATCAGAAGGGTGACACTGTTTTTCTTTGGAGAGCGCAATTATCCGGTGAGATCGTGATCTTCACCCGCGACTCCGCACAGACATGTCCCATAGTACGCGAAAGCCTGTCCCTCTGGTAGTGGTTAGCTAACTCAGCGAATCTTAATCTGGGACTAGTTGTGTCTAGCTTACACTTTCACGCAATTCCCGAATCTCAGTATTATTGTGACAGGTGTGTATTCAAAACTGTTGACCGACGTCGGAAAATTTACGAATTGGTGTCGCGCATCAAAATACCTTTGGCGTCTAATCCTCATGAAGTGTTTCAGAACACACTGAATCATTCCAAGTTTGTTTTATCCAGTTGCAAGTTTACTGCTTTTTTCGAGACATTAGATCTCATTGTGTGACCCAATAAACCGCCTTCTCTTTCAAGAGGACTTTATCCCGATGGTCCACTTTATATTGCAGAAGTGTGAGAGCATCTCTGATCACTAAATTCTTCACACTAGACACCATTCATAATCCATTTCATACCCCATCTCCTCTTTATGACGGGGTTATTTTGTTGGTTCCGCCGCCAAACCTGCAGATACTACCTTGCGGCCGAAATTAACCCATGGAATCCTAGCTTAGCCTGTACGTTTAACCAGATCGTTTTCCTTTTCCAAAAGAAGGCGTCCCTATGTACACTAATCAGTTGGTCGTTCGTTCCCTTGTCACAGCTAGGATGAAACGTGAACTCTGCTACAGGGCACCAGTTGGCATCAACCTATCTTGGCTTTGTCCTGGTTTTCCTGTGGATCTTACGAGTTATTTGTACATGCGTACAGTGTACTCCGGTTGGAGCACTTAGATTCAAATACAGCTCATAAGCTCGCTTATCAGGGATGTCAGTCTTTGAATAGGGCTACACTTAGTAAACGTTGCACAAATTGTTATCGCTTTTCATTTCAATGGATCAAGACGCATTCCAACAATCGGACTCAGGTTCAGTTGTTTGTTTAACCAGTTGCTGCAGTGCCACCAACCACCGCAATCCTGTGTGATCAAGGACGGGCTCGGGTGAACAACAGATACAGGATAAGTGGTTGAAAATGGAAAGCCTAGCAACTCAAAAGTAGGTACAAGCCTCAACAAGCTGATTGAAATCCATCCCGGGACTCACGGCAAACAATCAACGCAGTGATGTTAACGCAGACATGTCTCACCGTTGGAAACCAAAGAAATCCCCAAACCACACGCTGCAACATTGCACGGAAGTGAACCTGCAGGAACAGAAAAACTGACGAAGCATTCGATAGAAATTAGTGAGGGCGGCAACGTTTTGTGAAGGCTATATACGGCACTAATATAGTCTAACACCGAAAGGGGGAAAAAGCCTACCGTTGTTTATGCACGAATATTTCAACCCCCTGCTGGCGACACGCTTTAGACTGGGTTTCACGTACGTAAAGTGCAGGGAACTCAGACGGATGTTTGAACCCCCATATTTATGCTGAAAGTCCAATTGAAAATAACGCTTCAGGAGAGTTTGAGTGAAGCTGATCATTGTGTACCGAAAAAATGTATTGGTTCTTGGAAGGCAATATTTTGCTAAGTCACTGCAAACAGCATATCATGGGTAACTACTTTTAACTTCTCTCAGCGCTCACCACAGGCAGAGGACGTGTGTCAAGTTTGAGTGGTCGGAATAGGCTTGTCTTAAGTGACGAAGAAAAACCCACTATGGTGGACATTCTGACGGGGTGCACCACCGTTATTAGTTGCAAAAACATGGAATGTTGCATAGTAAATGCCTGTTGCTGGGAATTTCCGAATGGATTTGGTGAACTTCACTTTTTACTGTGGATATTAACCGGCCTTTCTGGTCAGAATGGACATGAGCAGTTTTGGTTGCACACTATCTTACGTCAGTTGATACCCTGTTGATAAATGACACCTCCCAACTGTTGAGGGTTTCAGCAGCACAACTGTTAAATGCATTCCACTAAAGCGTTAAAACAGCGAATTATTTTCGGGGAAGAATACAACTCCCATAATACCGTTTTCCCTGTCTCTAGAAATGGTTTACTCACTGCTACTTGAAGTGACCAAAGTCAGCATGGTCATATGTCACTTTGCCCTTCATGAGTGTTCTTGGCTTTTGTGTGAACATCTGGAGCCCTGCACACACATGCTCGTCTCCTATTTGGGACATCACTATACTCTTTGGATCTTCGTCTGATCTTCTTTCCACGTTTCTTTTCGGCCCAAAAACCCCGTAATATGATCTAAATTTGTGACCGTGTTGTTTTCGGAGTGAGTGACATAAAACGAGCTCGGTCCGGGGGCCAGTCTTTTTTCAGTGTTCATGCGTCAGCCTCGGGTAGTCGGCTTGGCTGGAAATTTACGAACTACCCGTGCGTACTCACACAGTTTTCGATTAAGAGCATGCATAAGCGACTAGTGCCTAGGTCCCAGTTCAGGGATGGGTGGATCACCTGACCAACGACGTCCGGAGTTTTGTGGAACTGCAAGTTCACAATGTCTGAAATTGCTCCAAAATTGGAGTCTCAGTGCACGTGTTATTCAGCTAATATTACTCACGTAAACTTCCACATGAATTCGTAAAAATGGATGGGGCGTGAAAAAATCTAATGCCGATAGAATTACAAGGTGCATGGTAGATCTGCTGTTGTGTCCCTTTGAATGTTCGTATGTTTGCATGTATGGTTGGATGTCTGTATATTTATTAGACATTACAGTCACAGAACTAAACGTGACAACTGTTTCATGTTTAACGTGAAATGGCTGGAACAACGATCACCAAATTTTGCTCACAAACGTGCACGGCAGAGCTCAACTCTCCGTTGTAAAAAAAACCAATAAGAACGGTCTGTGGAATGAGTTTCAGCCATCATCATGTAGGTAGATTTCCACGCGGCACATTCCTTACTGACTAAAATACAAATCCGCTGAATTTTGCAGTAGAGACAGCTTGAAGGAAGAGGTTTGACACCTCCTGCGACGCAGAACTTAGTGCCAGTATTGTATGTGTAAGGTTTAATCCTGGTCAAGACAAAACCGATGGGCTCCTCAAACTAGTCATACCCACCACTGAATATAACCGACTTGCTCAACGAACTTTTCTGACGAACCACTTTGTAGGCGACTGAAAAGTGATGTTAAGGCCTACGACCGTATAATCTACCACCCTAGTAAGCAGCGTACATCTCCAAGTTAGCAGAACGTTTTAACGGATCATCTGGGTAGCTGGTGAAAAATTAGCACATGAAGTGCTTTATCATGGAAGAACAAAAGATGGCGAAACGGATCGTGCTTCCTTTCGTCGACTCTACTTTGAAGGTTCCTGACTTCGCGGACCAAACTTCTGGCAACGTGGACGATCAAGGGAACAGCGTTCTTTCGAAGTAGGATTTAAACTGCAGTTATGAAAAGAAAAAAATACGAAAAATATGACGTTGAAGTAGCTGCTTGCGTGAGTGTTTGATGATTGTTATGTGTTAATAGAATGTTGGTGGCCACGTTTCCTGCTCTATTTATTCCATTCTTAATGATTCGTCTCCTTACGTTGGAATTCTTTATACCAATTACGAGCCTTTCTTACAGCCTGACACTACCACTCAAGTTACACGCGTGACAAATCATTTCTCCTATGAATGCGGATCTTGATGTATTTTTAAATCTTGATGCTGTTTACTTGTGAAACTTGCTTCCGCGTAGTTTTTCTTCCTTACTTTCCTTTTCCGGACCTTTGTTTACATGTACTCTGGTTTCATTTTCGCCTGACCGCTTCGCCATTACCTGACTGTTGCATTCGGTCATATTTACGTGAACCATTAATTTCGGGACTTGTATACTTGGTGGATTCAACATCGAGGTTTGTTGTTGTCTTCCACTATTTGGTTTATCATATAGTTTATGAACATTAGCACCTTTGGATCCGAATTGATTGCGTGCCGGCCTCAGAATTTATAGACGTTCGTTACTTACAGACGCGACTATCGTGGATCCAGCATATCGATGGATGTTGCGAGAGGACTAAGCGTCGATAGAACGACCATTCGGTTGTCCAGAAATAAAAATGAGCCCTAGGCACATGAAGCTGTGCACGCGACTCACACAAACGCAAACGACGACGGCACCGACAACACAGTAGCACTCCCAGTTACACAACTCAGTTTCAATTTGTGCGCGCTTGCTGGTTCCGTTTGAGAGATACGTCCTGTCGAGATGTGTATGCGATCCCCGCAAAAATATATGCGTCCCCACCTCGCCCACATGGTGAAAAAATTTTCTGCACATTCTCTGAGACTATCAACATGGAGTATTGACCAAATTCTTCGCCAATACACCTTCTTCATCCTCCATCCACCCGTTTTTTGTCACGACCTTGAGCATTAGTCCAGGGATCGCCTTGTGCAGTCCCAATTGACGTAACAATTCAATTATTCAATCGTATTGTGCAGACCACAAGTACTATCATCTCAGAACTATGTAGCTCGAAGTCTTCTCCTTATAGTTGAATTTTCCCCTCATATAATGTCTGTTTTCGTCTGTTTTGTTGCTCTATTCATATAGCTGACTCGTTGTACAAATTTCAAATTTGGTGTCCAAATGTGTATATGCTTAAAAGTTTGTACGTCGATCATGCTCTTCTGAGAGTGTTTTTCACAAATGCGTCCAGGAATAAAACATTATATACCATTATTTTTATCATAATTATTATTAGAAAAATTGGGTGAACTTGAAACGCAATTTTCTCATTGGGCAACTGGTTATCCTAAATGGGTGTGGAGAAATGCACATATATTTATAAATACATATATGTATACCTCTATATATGCACGTTTATAAGGGTATACACATGGTTGGCGGCATCCGATTCGGATTAGCCTATCACAGTG
>QNGE01009674.1:0-12218 GCA_008508345.1 Paragonimus westermani
AACTTCTGACCACCAGGTATAAAAAGAGCGATGAATCTCACCGGGCAGTACGCCAACGGGATACAAACCAGTAGGACTCTGTGAATGAACCGCTTCTCTGTTAGCGACGTGCGAAGCCCAAATCGGTCGTTCGACACGTTCATTTCGGCTTGACTTAATTCTGGTGATCGTAGTCATCGAGACAGGATGCTGTTGACACGAATGTTCTCTGAATCATCGGGGTGTCTTCCAGAGCCTGCGCCCTGTTGAACGTCCATTTTGCCACTTTGAACATGTTCCAAAATAGCAATCCACGTAAGCCAGCCGCGACAAATCTGGCACACTCAAACGTACATACTGCTGCCAGGCAGTCGTAAAAAAGAACCGTCGTTCACAATCTCACCGATCCGTTTGCTAGGGCAATGCTTATTGCCGACTGAACTCTTCCTGAGCGCATGTGACATGCAGAAAGGTGGACAAGTAGCACCGAATGGATGGACCGTTGGGCCAGATACTGGTTCATCGCCCCACCATAGAAATCTGAAGTCCCACCTGCGTAGACAACTCTCTTCCGGAAACCTTCTTCGGTGGAAATGTTTTTCCCCTATCTGAAGTCAGAGGTGGTAAACATTAGCAGAAGCGTGACAAAACACCTGACGATCAGTTTGTTTGAGCTGGCTGTGACAGCAGGACTTCCTCTGGAGAGAGGTCACGTTATCTCACCGCACAGGTTCATTAGGATTCAACATCCAGTGCTGGTGTATGCACTGAGGTGATTTGGAGATGACCCCAATCTACCTGCTAAACGATTTGTGAAATTCGTCCCAATGGCCTAGTTCACATATACGTAGAATCGTAAGGACATTTGGTCTGTCTTCCGCTTGTTGCATTGTTGTTATTGCGTTTGTTTGTATGTTAGTGGGTCTACGCCCACCAAGGGCGCCACATGCACCGCCACCCAGTTGTCGCGCTCGACGATCGGATCTTGAATCTCGTTATCCACTTCCCTGTATGGATGACGTCGAGCGCCGGTTGAGACTTTCTGTAATATTACAAAAATTTGTGCTTTATTCCGCGTCCGGCACTCAAAACTTATATTCAGAAACCGCTGATTTACTGAACACACAGGCACGAGTATCACCTTCAAGTGGTTTCACCATTGCTGGTGGCAACTCCCGGCACATAACCTTTAGTCTGATATGCCTTAAAGAGACAGTGCGGTGTCGTGGGAAAGTCACTTGTCTAATAAGTTCGAGAATTTTTCAGCCATCCATCAGTTAATAGGAAGTGTACGATCTTCCACGAAGACAGTGAACAACGCGTGGCGGTAAACCAATAATCCCAAATATTCGAAAGAAGATTGGATCGTAATGCCAAGGTACTACTGAACAAATTATCAAGGTGAAGATCCAGATAATCTCAACAGTTTCGATCGACAGATCGTTTCCGGGGAACGGGCTACAATTTGCTGTTGAGCGGGCTGAATATGAATTATGATCACATAATAAAGCATACATACCCAAAAGTGCTCTTCCGATCAGTAAGCAGGTTCAAAACAATGGGGACGAGCCGAGCTCCAAGAAAGGGATGCACGCACCACTCAAGCAGAGTACGATGACTGATAGCTGGCTATTCGCACAACCATCAAATTGACGCGATAAAACAGAATCGTTTAGGTCAAGGTCTAGTAAACGTCTAGAAAAAGGGGAGGTTGAATTCAGAGGGATAAATACTTCGGGGGACGGGGTTGGGTTGGATTTTTGCAGGACTTTAGTTCAAATGTCGATAAAGAAAGTCCTATACTGTCAGACTGCCATGTCGTGTTAATCTCGTACCGATTATCCTTGAGCATGGCAGTGGACCCTATAGTATGCGTAGTCTGACCCTCAAAGTAGTTTGCCTCATTGTGAAACAATCCGCGTTCAACAAACTCTATGTCGTGCGTGCTCTGAGTCAATCGCTCCAGCCGAACACCCCATAAGACCTGAGCTTTAGCTCTGTTGCCTGTCGACAGCTACATGGGGCCCAAGAAATTCCATCCTTAGCTGATCACTACAGTGTATGACTGACGTCCGCTCCCTATCGGCTGGTCGATTATACAATGTGTCAACAGCATATCAGAGCCTATTAGTCAGCCAACTTTGTCTTTCCACAGTGAAGTGAATGGCTTAACGTCCAAGCAAGGCCAACGCCGAACTTCCGCTTCGAATATAGTTTAGACTCTTGCAACCAGAAGTCATTTGGCAGCAAAGCATTCACCGTCAGCGACTCCACATGCAACACCTAAGGGAAATTTTCAGTCCCACCTCTTGGCACTTGATAGTGTCTACCTTATTCACTGTATGAATGCCAAGCATTCGTATGTTCAATGGGAGCCCCAATCGCCAGGCAAAACGCCCACCCATAGCAGTAGTACCAGATTCGTCATTCAGAAGATCCAAGCGACTCTACCGCAATCAAAATTCCGTCGAAGACAAGACTAAGTCGAACCCCTTAACGTCCAAGTGGGTAGCAGTACAATTAAATCTCTCGAGTTAAGTTCAGGTCTAGGGGGCGTCAGATATTTGAGCTTCAGGGTGCGACTTCGCCACCCATAAGCATGCTTTAAACGCCAAACACGGAATAATTGATACCTGGTAGAGTGGTTTAGCAATGTGACGAGAAAGCGCCGTTCGTTCTCCATTTCAAAACAGTGACATGCCTCTCAGTTCTCCGAACCTCCGTAAACCATGATGGCTACTACAAGCTGCAGAATGGTGCGGTTTATTGACTGTTCCTACGAAGGCTGACACAGGGGGCATCCTTCTACAATCCCGGTGATAGCGTACCTTGTCGGTTTCACTGCTCTGACCCTGGTTCGATCGGGTGATAAGTTGACCATACAAGTCAAGTGAAACCGGAAACAACCTCCCTATGAAAACATACTCCGCATAGGTTTTAGACCAACGTTTACGGTAAAGTTGACAACTTTCGCCCACTCGTCTTGCACGGGCGAGGAGTTCTGTCAACAGCACACAGGTTATTGGTTGAACGGTATTTGGCAGGCGGGTGGTTCGGCTAAGATAAGGTCAAATGTTATCTTCTCATCCGGGTGATTAAACGCTGCAAATCCTGACGTTCTTCTATGTTGAACCTTCGACGGTTAAACTGGTCCCTGGTAACGGCTTGAATCATTCCTTGAGACCTTTCACTTCGCTTTCTCAGCACTCCAGTGACTTCATTGAACCCTACATCGCTTGGCAAGAGTAAGCAAAGTTCGACGGCTGCCTCAGCTCGAACTTTATGACAAACCAGCCAAGAGGCTCTAGTTTAATTTCTTGGTGGGTTTACACGCACGACCAGGTTGCGTAAATAGCCCAAAGAATTGACCATCCAGCACCACCAAACGTAGACCCCCCTCAACCTTCTCTGAAATTTCAAGTGCACCCAGTTCTACTTCATCTCTAATTCATTTAGGCGCATGTTTTCCTAAAGGGGGCCATCGTCCACTGCCAAATTTCGCTCAGGTGTATCGCGAGTCATACCTCGGAGCAAAGCTAAAAAATTTAGATGCACCGTCTAACTTCTTCAATGGGTCACCACCGTCCCTACGGCAACCCTTGAGCGCTAACTCTGATTCCCTCTAGGTGCCCCGAAATTATCACAAGCATGTGGAATAGTAGACAACTGGTGAAAATCAAACGCGTCTTTGTAACGACAGAAAAATTTAGAACAGCAGGTCATGGACAGGGAGTGAAGTGAGGAAGGAGTATTAGGAACATCCAACAACCCTTTGACAGCATCATTCATACGAGTCACCCGGATGGTGGCATCCAAGTAGTGGGGATATTGATCAGGATTGTCCTCCACGGACAGAAGCGCAGAGAGCGAGGTTATCTGCACACTCATTCTCGGGGAGTCGCCAGGTGGTTGATAACTAGGGGAGTGCACCTTACCGTCACGTGCATCAACTCCGGTCCGTTCGGCCGCGGCAATGTATCAACCGATATGGTTCAGCCAACCAGAGAGTAATTATGACTTCCTCGCACACGGAGCCCACAAAGCACTGTTAATCCCGAATCTCTACTGATACGCCGCCTAGTTTACTCACATTCCGAATGGTTGCTCTCGTAATACGGCAAGCGCCTGCTGAATCCTCAGCCCGCTGAGCGAACGATCCCGATTACGAATTAGTCGTACAAGCGAGGTTGTTATCGATCACATGCTGAGGCACAAAAGGTAATGAAACTCAAATGGAGAAAAATTGCAACAAGCCATGACACTGAATCCTTCAAATCCACGAAGTCCAACACTAATCATTCACGTGAAGACGATGGAATACAACGAGTCGCGTATTATTCAAGCTGAGGGTATAGGTAAGCAAGGGTATGCAGTGGAAAGCAAGAACCCATTGAATGCGAAAGGAACAGGGTTCAAAACAATAGCGATTAATCTATTTAACAGGCGGAATAACTCTTTAGAGGGGAGAAGTCTTGATGTGTAAGCCCTTCCGCTTCATCCTCCCCGAACACTCCAGTATACCTTCCTTGTGCCTGGCTTAGTAATTTCCTGTCCTCCACGAGGGTCGGGATTTTTGTTCGTTTTACATTATCCTTGGCGCTGTATAGCGTACGAGTTTTACAGCGGCATCAGTACCTCCACTTTTCTTCTCGCAACCCCTCTTCTCAACTAAGTGAACGCCCGTTCGCCCACCTTGCGGCCTATAAGCACTGCCTACCGGCTATGGAGTCAGTTGTGATTTGAACACCTGAATATTACATGAACACCAACTTCCTCAGCAAGACCTGGCTCGCTTAGTTCCCTATCCAGCTTATACCGTTTCGTTCTTCATTCCACAATAGATGTTTGTATTCAGCCATGTTGACAAGGCAGTTTACACTTATTGAACCGTTTCCGCATTCTATCTGCCTCCTGATATGAGGTATCACTAGCTACCTATGTGTCATCTGCAGATGCTCACTACGAGCAGCTTAGAAATAACTCCGCCTTACTCGTATGTATCAGACACAATAGGGATGCTGGGACAAAGCCCTGCGGCACTGCACTGCATTCTTGCTCCTGGCTTGAGTTAGTACGCTCTGATTCTGTATAGTGTTTCCGACTCACAGTGGACTCCCTGATCCCAGCGATCAACTATGGAGTTACGCCACGCAATCTCAGGTTCGGGAGAAACAGTTGATGATTCACCAAACCAAGTCTCCTGGAAGTGAAGCTAACAGAACTTAACATCTGCTTTTGCTGACACTTCGGTAACTTTGTCAAGAAAGCGCAACACGTTGGCAGCTCACAGTGAGCTTCTAATGAAATGATCTTGATGTGTAGAAACGGCATTGCCTTATGTAAAGCCACTATTTCACCGGTGATTATCCTTTCTAAGACCTTCAGTACCGCAAATGGGAGATTACCGGCCTGTAACTAGTTGTTTCATGTTTGCTACCTCCCTTGTGGAAAGGGACAACTACGGTCAGTTCCCAGTACCCCCACTGACAAAACAATTGTGAAGACCTGTTCCGCAAGTCACTAGGTGGCCCGGCCAATGTCTCGATCAACAGATTCAGTATGGATTGGTCTGGTCTATCCGATCTTGGCGGCTATCCAACATGAAATTTGATATCCTCTTTTCACCCTGATATACTCCACCTTTACATCATGCCCCTCAAAGAGTTCCCTTGGCGCCCTTTCTTAATTTCTCATATTATTGAAAACAGCAGACGCTGTAAACTGACCGTGCCCTCAGCTTGACAGCATGCTACCATAGAATCCTCGTCCGATCGATAGCTAGCAAAAACTCCTTCAAGTTTAATCATTCTCTGCCGCATCGTTCAACCAGAGAAGAGCTCCTTCCGTTCCATTCTTTGTAGTAAAGCAACTACTTCCTCCAAACCGTCTGGTTATTTCTAGATTTGATCACACATGGATCCACCTCGTTTCCACAAAAATCCCAATTCAATTCACCGGCCCCCTCACAAAGTTCCTGCACGTAAACACCATGAAAGATCTGCCACACCTTGGGATGGCTTTACCCATTTCATGACTGATCTTATCTCAAGAATCCCATGATCGCTGTTGCCGAATGACAACTTCAGCGTGACTTGCCCGATGTCACTGCGGCATTTGATTATAACCGGCCAAACGACGGCAGCGTTTTAACCTACCCTCCACATTTTAGCTTGTCATGTGCACTACACTAACGCCCTGGACTGCAAAATCCTTAGAAGATCCTTCCATCTTGAATCTTCTGGAGCACACTTCACTGTATAATCTAACCATGGTGCATTGGATCCCCCGTTTTCAGAGATTGCTCAGTTACCGGGGATTTGAAAAGCTAGTGTCAACTGCTCACCCCTTCTTTTTGTTTTATTATCATAACTAATCAGCTGTGTATCCGAGTTCAATCTTGTTGTAGGACATTTTCGGATATTAAAATGCATTTTAACTGACACTGTCGCACTTCTTCCATTGACCCTGGGTGACTGACCATCTGTTGTTATTCTCAAAACCCCTATCCAAAATTGTAAATTCTCTAACCCACTTCACCCAGCCATTGAGTTTCACCAAGCCGTCCACAGACCCGACGCAGTTCGTTGACGCCCTCTTTTCTCCACCCCTGTGAATACGGCCTTTATGCGTACCGCCGTCACACCGTCAACAAGCTGCTGAAGGCCGGGTACTTGGACGCACACCAAACAGATCCGATCGAACTTCGTCAGTTCGTTTTTGTCCTTCGGTCGCCTGTATTTGCAGTCGTCGTTGCTTTGGACCCTTGATGGGCTGTTGCGGTCAACCCGTTTACTATGTCGCGCAAATGCAATAAAATCGAGGTCTGTCTCTTGTACCTGATAGTATCAGTTATAATAATGGCACCGCGTCTTCAGTGACTTGATTTGCGTCCGATATTTGACAGCAGTGGTTATCCATGCGTCGCTCAACGTACGTCCACGGAACGTACACCCGCACTGTTCGCAGATAGCCACAGGGATCGTTAAACCTTTCCCAAGTGCCGTTCTGTCTGTCTGCTCTAAATCACTAAATTTTTAGGGCAGTACCGTTCCGCCCGTATATCCAATGTCAGTCACCATTTAATTAACGGTGCACCTGGAGACGCTTAAAATAATTCCAGGTTCTGTATACTTGTTACCAACGCCTTACGCATTGAAGGACACCGTCACCAACTTTTTCTCATGGCAAACCCCACCTCAGCCCCCCCACCGTTGGAGGAAGGAACGCCCTTGGGTTACACGTACGGTAGCAAGCTAAGCTTCTTGATCTCGATTTAATGAAGTCTGCGGGCCCAAAAACATGATCGACCTGAATTTTACCGTTTTCACTCCCAGGAATCTACTGGAAGGCGGACCTGAGCACCGACCGACAGAAGCTGGCGAATGCTTGCAAAATCTAAAAACATGAGCCTTGGAGCCTCTGATTCAGAGGTTAAAGTCCCTCTCCATTTGCGCCGCCTGAGCACTCGTTTTCGTGCCATACGTCTCTGGACATGAATCATTCCTGACACATGATCTTTGCTTGTTGACCACTTTTCATGTAGATGTCCAAGTCACCACGTATCACAGTTTTTCTCAAAGCTCCCGAACTTCCATGAAACACGCTAATTTTGCAGATGCATCAGTTTCTCCGTTCGATCAAGACTCTTCAATGATAACTGTCGCAGAGAAAGTAGAAGATTGGTGTTGAACCTCTTCACGATAGTAATAGTGCTTTATATAGGCGGCTCATGACTAAATCGATTCTCCCCTTCCTCTTCACAGATAAACCATGTAAAGTGGTGTTAACGTATTGAACTCCACGTTCATCGGAAAAAATTTGTCGCCCCTAGTTTGAGCATGACAGTAGGAAAGATTTGTGAAAGGGTAATGAACAATGACGCGGAACGCGGTCGCCCGGTTTCTATTGTACACACGACTGTCGTGTTATATATTCTCCACAAACACCCGCTTCAACAAACAACAGGGCTAAATAGATCTGTGATCAATCCAGCTTCATGGGACAACAGTATAACTGTACGAAATTTCTCACTGTGGTCATACCGACCGTGTGACAGCCTAAAATGACGACTTATCTGGGTGGCTTCGCAGCGAACTTGAGATCCCGCTGAATAGCCTGCAGTATGATGCGTGAAATATCATGTTTTTGTAGTTTCTTATTGTAGCTAGGCTGTTAAAAATGTTCGCATGATGTACATCGCTCGATCCTGTGATCGTATGTCAGTTGACTGTGGCGTGAGTCAAGAAATCACACGTCCCGATTCATCACTGATCCACTGCCGGCCTGTTGCTTCCTTAGCTAATACTCCCCGTCGGTGCTGTCTATAGCACTGCGTGAGACAACTTGTACGTTCCGTTTAGCAAACAGTCGGTTTACATTTTCAGCGGCTTTTCTATATAATTTTGAAAGGGGGTTGTAAGTTGTGCACTAAAGTTTGCTTCCAAATTATTTCAGGTTTAACACTATTCACACCTGATCTTAGCCTGGGCATTAAGAAGGGTTTCCCAGAATCACAGTAATTCAAAGTGTTGTTCTCCTCTGATCATCTCACATCTTTCGATGTATTCCCACACTCAAATGTAACCTATCCCTAATTACTAAATGAGAGCACTCGTGCATATTGTTCATCTGTCACACCTTCCTTGTAGATATTTGTCTAGCAGGAATGATTTGATAATCCACAGTGCATACGGTGACTTATTTGTGTGACACAAGCTGAGTGTGACTTCATTTCTCCACCTACCACATGCCTGACCATATGAGGCTTTTTCCTTTCCATCCCTTAAATCGCCCTTGGATCTTTTTAGTTCAGCAGAAAATGTAGTCTGGACAGCGTCCATATAACGCCAGTTAAGTATCCAGTCATCATCAGGAGTGAGACCAACGAATCCTCTCATCTGTTGCTCCGATTTCGCTGGGTGTTCCTCGCTCCTCTGTTCACTTTTAGGTATATCGAAGAAAACCTATAGGAGCGGTTTCCTCAACGCTTACGTCCTAAAAGACTGGGAAGCTTGAAAACCGAGTGCGCCACCGATTAATCTGGACACGACTGAGTAGTCATCATCTGGATGGAATTTCACCCTACCCGACATGCATGTCAGTCACTGTGAATAATTCCGTGGTTTCGTGGCTCGCAGTGCGTTTACTATGGTAGACATTACAAATCGCGATATGAAGAACGGTCTAGGCATCCATATAACACTCAGCACACTTTTCGGGGTGGTTGCAAATGAAGGGTTACACTAATCTGTGATTGTTAAAATAGGCATCCTCCAGAATTTCCAAAATTGGCTCAAACACTTGCGGGGTCTACATAGGATGGTTCCCTGGGTAGGATGAGGAAGTCGCATACAATACCTTAAAGACAGACAGGCTCACACTCGGGCTTGTTTGGCAGGCAACTATGAAAGTGATGGGTCGTGAAAAAATCCATTAGGTCTGTATCTTCATCACATGCTGACGATTATGTGGCAAACTGATTTGTACAGTCCCTCGTTAGCATATGACTCACTAGCCGTTCTTTATCTTGATGGCTGTTGGCAGTCAATAAGGTCAAGAAGGAAAGCTCTATGCACGATAACCCTACAACTTCCTCAGACGCCAATCATTTACCTGTAGGGTTATTAATCAATGGAACAATCTTATTTCTATGGTCACCATTTGCTAATTTAGGAATCATTTAAATGCTTCAGATATCCGTTCACTTAAAACCCTGTCCGATTTCGTGAGGATGCCCACTGAATCATAGAAGGCACCTGTGACAAATAATCATTTTGGACGATTCTTCGACAGACCAGTACGGCCGTATATGCAACAAAACCTAATCAGAATTAAGAGAACTGCTGTTCAACCGTATAACCGGGCACGAAACTCCAACAAAGCGGGTCAAGACGCCGGAACAACGAGTCAGGTGTGTTTGTGGTGAGCGGTCTTCAGATTCGCCTAGAGTCAGCTCACACAAATCGAGATTGACTAGATTGATGCGCAGTCTGAACTAACCACTGTGACCTACCTTAACTATGCGCAATTCGACCCGTCATGCGGCTGAAAAGCGCTTGGCGTAACAGTTTGAACCGTTCCGTAGGAACTTATGTTCGCGTAATTTATATGTCGCTTTTGATTCCGTTGCTACGCTCAATTATATTGGCGTCTACATTGAACACGTGTGTTTGTGAGGCGTATCTTCGCTACCCGCAAATTTTTCCCCGTCAGAGATTGCTAAACTCATATGTGAATCCTTTGAACAATCGAAAGCAGCGCCTGTAGAGGTCCTGTTGCACTACGCAGTCAACGTGCAATTCAAATTCAACGGCTAGTGTTGCCGAATTGGCGGTGTAGCGATGAAATCCCCACTAGATCCATTACTAGCAAATATCTTAGGGGAAAAACTGGAAATCTGCAAGCTAAACCGTGCCATTAAAAACGTGTTTTGTTGCCAGTTAGCAGACGATATTTCTGTTGCACTGAATCGGGATGCAATCTATGCGCTACGAACAATCAATCGGGCACACAGCTCTATCACCTTTACTTTCGAACACAGTAAAAAGACAACTAGATGTAACTTGACATCGCTTGGTTCATTGCATAGCAACGTGGGATGGGCAGCACAGATATTATTAGTTTAGCTGAGCTTGAAAGCAGACCTTTCGCATAGTTTACAAACTCTCGGTAACCATCCCAAGTTGGTTGGACGACAAAAGCTTGCGACCGCGGAATCGATCACTATTCGATTACGCAATTCAGTTGCCTGTTCTTAAAAAATCTTCGTACAGATTTTGCAGTTTCCGCAGTCAAAAGTGGCTCAAACCTCGTGAATTCCGACTTCTGTTAACAAACAATGAGATGATTTCCAAACCACTCATCACATCGGTGAATCGTTGATTGAGTGACCTACCTCGTTTTTTGAATCTTGTCCGATTTGTCATCCTGCCCTGGTCTTGTTGTTCACTGTAATTTCCTACTGCCGTTCACATTACTGACCTTTCAGTTTCACAGACTTCCGCCGGATTTCGAAACAAACAACCGAAACAGCAGCGTAACTAGGTAAACCACGCCCCGTCAATTTTTGTGTCGGCCACCTACTTGGATCGCACAAAGAAGGGCTTCACAGACGACTCTAAGGCATTTGTATTGTTAACTTGTACGTGCAATTCAAGTTGCCTCGCATCCGTTTTGCACGTGTTACCAAGCAAAACCATCCTATCATTTTGTGTGCTCAACTGGCTGATTGTGGATGCGGCACCTGGATCGCCAATCTGACCACTAATCTCGTGTTACACTTCTCAGTACGGAACATTCTGTCGGTTACATAATGAACGATTGTCGTTGGCGTGAATCACCTGTTCGCGTACCATTGTGTTAACGGGCTGCGAACTATTGATTTGAGCCCCCAGCCTCCAACCGGAGCACTGATTAGGAGAATCGTTTAAACTAGGATCAGTCGACCACAAAACAGTACTATTGCAAGAAGAGCTGCAGCACAAAGCACCTTGCAGGCCACGTCTTCAAGTGAGTTTAGAACAATAGGAAGCATAGAACACAAAGTGTTGCAAACAGGTGTGCGATAAGCTCACATGAGGCCGTTAACGTTATAAAGGAAAGTGAAAGTGAAAATGGGTGCTTGCGAAGCTTGGTGATGGTCGAAACACACTATCTCACTCTTGTGTTCGTGGACACTAATTGAGTGTTAACTGCCTACGTATCGACGGGGTGAGCCAACTAATGGTCAAAACGGTTGAAGCAGCTGGAGTTTGGGCTGAGTAATCGAATGGTAATGGCCTCAGCAGCAGCCAACATTCGCCGGTAAACGAGCTTTTTCTGACTCGGCGGGACTCCGCAGATAACAAGGAAGGATCGTTCCACATTGATCTGATGACCGTTGTCAGACAGGTGACCTACAATGGCACTGATGCTTAATTTTATTCGGTCTACCCGGATCCATGCTGGGTGATGTGTTCTGGTTCTACCGGGTAAATGTTCAGTCGTACTGCAGACGTATTTTTAGGGGCAATCTCAACCGAATGGGTGAACCAACGTAGATGAGTTGTGAACCGGCACACTACGCTTTGGATTCAGTGATTAGCCATGAATTGGTAGATAAAGTAATCGGTCTGATTGCACTGAACGTTCCCCCGAGAAAACTAGTAAGCCGATGGATCACCGATTCGGCAAAGTATCTCCTTCCATGGCAATTGCATGAAAACGGGCCTTCTGTCAACCATCTTAATTTTAACTGATGC
>QNGE01009675.1:0-12213 GCA_008508345.1 Paragonimus westermani
CTGAAAACGTTCCGAATCCAGTTCGAAGGCACCGTTCCACTACCACACAGTGGATTCATTCCTTAACCATCCGACGCAGTCACAGGCTTATATTCATCTCGAATTCCTTCAATTCACAAATTTGCTCTGACGCTACGTAATAAAGTATACGCTCTTTAGTTAAGAATAAGAATTTTTTTGCCATTGACATTAGTCACTTTTGTGACTAATTTGTATGTTCACGACACATGTGGACACAAATGCATTCTATCTAACTTACACGTAAATTCAGGGTATGGCGTTGAGAACAAGTGTACCAAACCACCAGTTAGACACTAGTGTGAAGACTTCATGTTATCCAGTTCTTGCCTGTCACTAGACTACACCAGCGTCCCTCAAGGATATATTGTGCACGACCACTCCAGACGTAACTATGATTTTAATCTGCTTATCCCAAGGGTGATATTTCCTTGATCACTATTTCCAAGGAAATAATGCTTTCTGAGATGAGCAACTTACTTATCAAATATTGACGCTGTTTGCGACCTAAACGAGGCGACGCAATGGTGAACCTCTCATGAGGACGATTTTGCGCGGAGCTGGGACTGAGAATATTCCGATGTACACTTTGGACCTTCTTAACAATCCCAAAACATTTTCACATTGTATTTAACCACCGCTCATCTTCTGCCAATATTATCAATCTAGTTATCTACTCACAACGTCTACATTTACTAAACCTCGCATCAATTACTGCAAGTGATTGGGGAAACCGCAACCAGAGGGTCTTATGCGGCCAAAGTCCAACTGATTTGATTAACAGTCTGCACTTCAGACAATGTTATCAGTAGTCAGATTTGTTTGGTACTAGTAATTTGAATTCTGATACATGTTTTTGAACTGCGAGTCCCAAATATTGAATTGTGATACGTCTGTAAATCGACCGCCTCTAACAATTTTCGGTTAGTCTGTCACCATCAACTTCAGCTTCTTTCATTGCTGTGCACGTGACTTTTAACACTGTGTTATTTTACTTTATCTGCCTGAATCTTCAGGTCATAAGCACTTCCTGTGATTGGTGGTTTAGTGTGAAACACCCAGCTTCATAGCACGCTTTGTATGGAAACTTCATCACATAAAGGTCAATAATGCAGCCCATCGACGTATCGGGTGAGCGATCATCATCAAGTGATGTTTATCTGTTTGACTGAAATGTCGAAATACTTCCGTGACTGTACTTTGGAGAACACATCTGAGGGTGGTTGAATAATATGTCATTTCTTCTGACCACATACGTTTGGTAAAGCATTTCTGAGACCAGTTCTTCATCTACCTTTCTGTTGAGTCTGTTGCAAAATAATTAAAAATTCCCAGCCAATGTGTACTCACTAGAAAGTGACGGTCATACTTTAAGTGATGTGAACGCTTTGCTGCCATATCATGAGTACCCTATTCACAGTGCTTTTTTTATCTACGAACCATTCACCAGAAATGTAGTCTGGAGATGATGACGTCGGTTAACTAGTTCAGACGTGTTGTGGAAAGGGCTGCTTCTTCCTACACCTCGATGAACCACCACATGGCAACTCAGAGAACTAAGCGGTTTATTGTTGACACTCCTTGCATAACAGAACCGAACATTTACGTCATCTTGCCTAAATAGCACTCATTATCCCAGCCACAATTCCAGTTGACCCAGCTAAATCTCGTCAAACTGACGTGCTGACTAACAAGGATTAAAGTGTGTAAATCGATTGAAATATTGAAGACGGATTGAGGGATTGCGAATTGATTATAAAAGTTTGGATGGAAAAGTATGATTTTGGAAACTTAGGGGTGAACATTTCGGCGATGACTGTCATTCACAATTCGCAGGTCAATGATACTTCAGTCCTGTATCGGCTATGCGAAGTCATTTAGCCTTTCAATACCACACCGTCCGGAAGATCATTTACTAACAACACTATATCTTCAGAGTGAGGAGAAGGTAGAGGCTGACAGTGACCAAACAGTAGCCATGTACGGGAGTTTGCACCGTCTCACGACGAATTCATGTGGACTTCGGTCTGGGTCTTTGTTCGTCCGAAATGAGTACGCGAGATTTGAGATTCAATGGGCACAAGTGATGCAAAACATGGCGGATCTGATCGTTAAAACGATATTCGCAGGGAAGCGAACATGCTTTTGTAAAAATGACGCAAACTGACATCAGCATTGGTGTCCTTTTGTATCTTGTCCATAAGCACTTGGTCGGTTGCACTGAGTCTGGCCAGTTGCCTATGATTACCGAATGTTCATATCTTACGTCTATGGGTTGATAGCTGGAACACATCCCGTCCAGTTAGTTTGTTCAACACTAATAAATTCCAGGATATCATCGAACGGGCCAACCTAACCTGATCTGTTGTCAGTTCCGGAGCAGATGACTAGCTCTCGTTGACATTTACATGCCTAGTGTAGGTCAATATTGTTTGCTCAACGTCACTTCACTGAACGCACATCTAGCTCTCCCAACTGAAGCACTTTAAGTATGACCGCTGATTTCTCGATGCCACCCGGCTAAATGAGATTTTCTGAGTAAAATATACGTATTACTGGATTGTCACACAAATTCAACAGATATGTCACCACTCCGCTCGGCTGAACGCCATAGCATCGTATACATTTAAACAATAAATGACCAGCTAATCCGACAGCTTAGGTTGTAAGATGACTTAGACCCATTAGTCAGTCATTATTGCTATCATCATGAAACGCTTAATCGCTCTGAAATGGTAACACTGATGGCAAATAGTCGCATCCTGTTAGCTCAGATCATTTGCGCTAAAACCCACCAAGGCCAAACCATTCTTTTTACCTGTTCGGAAAACAACTTACAGATGAACTGAACCACTGTAGCCCCAAAATTTTGCAATGCTTATGCCATCGTTTAGTTCGTTACTATTGAGTCCTCATACGCTTGCAAACCCATTCCACTCTATCTTTCTGCCTGACCGGTCGCCGTGTTTTGGTCTCTGAAGATCAGCATGTGGATTCTGATGATATTAACGAAAGTGGTTGATAGATGCAATAAGGAAATTTAATAAAGGTCACGTAGTCGGTCGGGTCAGATGGATAATCAATACCTTCAGAGAATTGTTGCACTCACTCTGAGTGGGTTTGAGCTTTAACCAGTAAGGTAAGGTGTGACCAGTTACAGGCGGGAGCTGTGTACCTTTCAGGTCAAGTTCCGTCGGTTAACCGATGCTTACTGCCCTTGACCGCTTCACCTCTAGAGATGTGTGCATTCTTTTCTGTTAGTAAGGAGTTTTAAAATTATAGTTAATTTTGAACTACCAGACTCACTGCTATTTCGAATTTACAGCACTGCTCACGTATTTGTATGCGCGCTTCTCTTCCTTCCAAATTCTTGACCATCTTGATTTTCTAACAATAACTGATGTTATCTACCGATTGCCCATCATCGAACCGTGTGATGTGGCGAAATTTTGAACTAATTTATTTCGACAAATAGCCATGTGATTGATAGATAATAAGGGCTTACACTAAGTTCATTTGAGCACCATTCGCAGTTGCTGGCAGCTTCTGCGGACACGTGGACCGTCCAAACATCCTCCTTTTCAAAAAGGCACCAAAGACCCAAGTTTCGCTTCAGCCAGAACACATCCGTAGTGCATGTCCTTGTTACGGTGGGGTTGTGACATACTGCCCACGTTCTCGAAATAACTATGGTGACCAAAGGGCCACTAACCACGCAAGTGACACTAACGAAGTGTTTCACAGATTTAACAATTTGACCTTCTGGATTTTAATCTATTCATTTTAAAACAGTTTAATAAGTAATAAAACCTTACAACAAAACCATACAAAATAAAACTACAGTAGAACTGCTGGAGAGCAATGTGATTGCTGAGAATGTGAAGGCAAGTGAATACAACTTTTTCACGGAACACTCCAATGCGAAATTTTCACCAGCCTATCAAAATTAGATATTTGCCAGAGATGAATAGTGGGTTGTGCATAGTCTGGTCACAAAACACTCCAACGTACTATACACCAGTGATACAACGTGTTCCACTGCTGTGCCCGCATGTGCACTGTGTTGGTTGAATCGAGGACAGAAAATGGACTTGGGAACTTATTTTAACGTTTTTTCTCGCTTGTCTTATCTCAGTTGAAAAGCATGCACAACAGGTTATGATGTTCTTATTAATCTGTCGCGCGTACACCTACACTCACTCGTGCTGAGCTGCCAGAACATCATTCACTGTTGTGTTCAATCTTTCCATCAAATCTGTCGTCATTCTGTAATATTTTTTTTATGCAACAATTATATCGGAAGAAATCAGCAGATTTATTTAGAATGAGTCACATCCGAACACAATTCATTTTAGCCCTACATTTACACGAATAACCGATATGTATAGGTTACTGGAGAAATCAGTAGTTCTACCAGGAAAACAAAGTCGTTTCTCGTAATAGAATATTAGGTGGACAAACTGTTCTGCTAGACTCACATGTATCTAATTTGTTTTTCAAGCATTTTCGATCGTCTATCTTTGTTGTTATCATTTGAGTTCACTGCCTGCGTCGAATTTTCTTTCCAGCACCATGCGTGAACATGAGATACTGGTCTACTGTGATTTGCATGGTCACAGTCGAAAGCAGCACATGTTTATCTACGGCTGTAAAAGTCTGAACCCTGAAATGCGTTTTCATTACCGTATATTTCCGGCGATGTTGGGAAAGAATGTACCAGAACTGGTAAGACATTACTTTGATGTTGTTAAGAGCGGTCCTTTTGAATCCAGACACTCAGTGTTTGTCTTCAACTTTCTCATTTTTATGGTGTGTCGCTTAGATTCTTCCATTCTGCAAAGGTTCCGGTTATAGTTGTTCTGTTGAAACCTCACATATTTTGGCTAGCGATTTAGTTCATGTTTCATTTTTCAGAACGATCGGGTATCTTGAATGCTACTCACACGAGACCACTTCTCCTTTAGGGCACAATCTTGTTCTAAGGCTTTCACAGCAAAGTCATCCTCGATGAACCTGCATTCCAAAAAGTCCCACACGAAAGTTACCTTTCCAGTATTACGACCCCGAAAGAGTTCCTTTACTCAATTTTTAAGTTCGCGCAGATGTAGGTGAATTGGTGATGTTTTACGGATACCAGCTAATCATTTGCCACAACGAGCAGTCTTTGTGGGTACTGCAGCCTACTGGTGTGAGATTCAAGGTGAACAGGTAATGACTTGGCTTAGGGATGTGAAGTCACTCCCCAAGAGGTTGTTCTCTGTAGGTTGAATTTCTCTTACAGATCACGCCCCTCACAGCTCACAGCGTCGGTGGCTGGAGATTTTAGGTGAGTTGACACTTAATCAGAAGGGCTGTGTGGTTGGAAGATTTAGACAACCTGATTTTGAAGGTTTGAGTTTATATATGACTGCGTTCCTAGTACTTAGACACCTTTCATTCCTTGCTTTGGGCATGTAATAGGGCCTGATTTCTTCTTCACGATTGCCTGGCAGTTAGACATCAGCCCGATCTACTGATATGTTACCCTCTTATATGATTAGGATGAGGACGAATGTGAGCTTCTCGCAAACCCCTAACATTAGAGATGGTGCACCGGCGTAGGTACCATGACGTCATTGGATTCTGTGGACTGGTGCTTTGGTAAGCTGCATTCTTTTGGGCAGTTATTTTACACTTGCCACAAGTTCTAGTAGAGTTCAATCACTCCTTGTTTTAAATCTTCAGTGATCTTCCGTTTCTTGATCGGCTGGGTTACAGTTGTACTCACGGCCCTCTCAAGATTCCTTAAAGGAGTGGCTTCAACAGATCTGTCTTATTCTTTTTTGCTCCTATTTTGTGAGTAAATGGCTGAAGAACTCTTGCTTTCAGAACATCGTATCTCCTAGTTTTTGACATCATACCAGTGTTGTAAGTCTAGGAATTGAGGTCAGTGAACCGGAGGAGTAAAAACGGAGGGATTCTAGGTTAGCTATCGGTCGAAATATTTATCAACCCCGCCACGGATCTTAATTTATGAGGCACACTAGATGATCCTAACCGGTTCGTCGGCGGCATTGCAATGAAACCTGGAATGTCTGGCCCGCAGGGTGGACGAAACAGACAACCACAAGCGTCGTATGCTCGTCCTATTCAGCGTGTAGTGCGGTGTCACACACAGCCGTCAAGTCGTCACATAACTAAGTACACGGGGTGGCGGAATGAAATCAGGATGTGCGTGGGATGCACGGCTGACGATCCTATATAATGGATCAACGCACTGCCAGCCGAATGAAATTGGCTGAGCGGTGCCGATTGGCTGATTGTTCTCGGTAGTGAGTGCATAATACGCCACCCAATATATATTTAGTCCATTTGTCTCCAAGTGTTTTTGAACAGTGTTCATTCTTGTTCTACCACACTAAGTTGATCAGAATGGGCAGATTCAGTGAGAAATTGTCTGTTTCTACCTACTGTACAAGGCAAAGCTCAGTAGCTTCACCTCAATCGCCTATCAGCTCAATTTCAAAAAACGCGGCGCACATTGTTCATTAGGTGTTGTTTTCAACGAAATCTTGATTATGTTGACTTCAGTTATTAAGTTTAGTCGAGGTGGCAGACAAAGAAAGTGAATATGAGTGCGTGCGTTTCGAATTATTCCTTCCGTTCCAATCACGAAAGGCCCTCTTTTGGAATTTTTAGTTCACATGGACTGAATAAACTTCGTTAGGAAGGTGACTGATTTCAACGAGTTCGGACACTGTTAAAGCGCATTTATTTTGTTAAACTTTGCAGTAGATAAAGAGGGTTTCATAATGTCTTGCATGCAATTTCACGCCCCTAAAATCTTAACAGTATTCGTAAATTTGACAGCATATTTTCGAAAGTGAGGCAATTTGATAAATTTACCCACGCATCTATCGTAAATCACAGATAATCGTTTTGGTATTTATACGGTTTGACTAAATTCGTGAGTACTTCCTAAGTATCTTTTATCCTATGACTAATTGTTCGTATACAATTGTCTCCTCTTCATGATGGTTCAGAGCCACCTAACGTCTACACCACTCTACGATTAGAGTCTTTGTTCAACTTTAATGGGTTGAAACAACCTGTCTGCAACGTGAATAAGCGAACGTACGTAACTATTATTCACGAATCTCTTAAACATCGCTTAGAAGTCCACTATTCTTCCTTCAAATTTTATCTCCTAACTTTTCGTCATTGATTAGAACGGCTGAGCAATATTAACGTAAATTTTGTTTAACCCAGCTGCCTCCGGTAGTAAGGCAAGCAAGAGGCATCTAATCATTTCGTCCGGTCACATACCCTCTCTTCGTCAACTATTGTATGCCTGTTGTGTAGTACGGAATAACATAATTCGCTGCAAATCACTAGACTTTACACTGGCTACAGCTGAATGCACACTGCATCGTAAGTGTCTGATAACTCATGATGTTCATCTATAATCGGGCACGTGATTATCGGTGTAGTTCTTGGTCGAAGTCATCGGGCTGAAATAAACGGAACAAGGTTCGACTCGTCAGTCGAATTTCTTGTCCAGTAGACCACTGATCCTGGAAGCACAAAACAAAGATGGAACATGAAACAAGCCGGCCATGGATTGTCTAATTAAAAGTGAGGGTTATGGAATATTACACCACGGCTATTTTTTTCAGTCGAATGAACCCAACGGTGCAAATCCATTACTGATTTGCTAAAACTCACGCGTTTGTGATACACGTTTATTGGTCGTTGTCTGTGATTAAAACAAAGAAATGAAATGTGAAATACAAACCTCCTGTTAAAGCTGACGCTCAAAGAACTACTATCTAAGCTGATAGGGGCAGCCTTGTAACTCGAAGGGTAGTTAGTTCGATCCGCCATTCAGACTATCTCTACCTGTTGAGTCCAGGAAAGGACAAAGTCATTTGCGGAGTTTTGACTTGAGGGGAGCACCAAGCGGCTTTACGAACGCCGTTCTGAACTCATGTGACAGTAGCCAATGCAAACTAGAAATCCGTGATGAACTATGTCCACGTACACCAACCAGCTGTAAATAAGCAACGACTGGATTAATTAACCTCGTATATTTTCATCACTGGTTGTTCTTTCCGGTTGCATCTATGAGATTCAGTTTGCAGCCAGTTATCACGAGTTTCTGTGTTACTTTATGGAAAACCTCATTCTGAATTTAACTGTAGAAGTTGGGTTAGGCTATCGATGTTGACGTCACCGTTCTGCAACATACCAGATCATACTGCATGTAAGCTAGATATTTTGCACTTGTACAATTCTAGAAAGGAATAGTCTGTGTAACTGGGTTCAACCCTGAAAACTTGAAGCCGGGCACCTTCACCGTGACCTCCTCCCATATCTCCCGGTTACTCTGCGATTATATAGAAGGTAGGAGTTAAACTATTTTCCCGTTCACAAATCTAACATCTTAATGGTTTCGATCAGTGTTCTGAAAAATACACAGTAAAACAAGACGTTCAGTGTATACGGTCGAGTCATTACGATTCGATCGCAGGATAGCAAGTTGTAATTAACAACGAGAACTCTGTGACTACTACTGTCAATAATATTGAAAAGCCCAAGAATTACCAACAAATTGTTACAGCGACAAATCAGTTTTTGATCGTATATGGTCACCAGAATAGTAGTAACTAAGCTTCCTTACTAGTGGGCAGTTGAAGTTTGGATCCTGTTCTGTACGAGAACAGACGATATTGACGGACCTTACTTAATAAGGTCAACACTAATATGGTGGAAATAACAGATGTAGAAAAAAATCATTCAGTGAGGCACGGGTAGTCCAACTCGCACATCATCACGCCACGTGCCCTCCGGTCGCTTATGGATCGGAATCCTAATCCATAGCAGGGCGACGTTTCTACTTGCAAGATATGTGCACCTCTGCCCGGTTTTGTGCGTGTGGCTGACACTTTTCGTCGTTGGTTATCCCATTTGCCATTTCTCGTCTGTTGGTCCGATTTCGTTGTGTCTGATGGCTCTTCTAGTCACCCGTTTGTGCCCACCCTCCAACGGTGTGGGCTATGATCACACCTCGCCACCGGGCTGAGTTATTCTATCGACTGTTGGAATAATCTAGCCTCCACGTTGATCATTCATCACAATATTTTCCAAAGCAATCTAGTCGGAAATCTATTAATGTGAAGAAATTCGTACATTTTATTTAATGTGAACTTGTCAGTGGGTAATCTTAAAATGTTACCGTCTCGTTATTTCAGTTTGACTTTGAAAAGTGCAAATTTGTTGTTCAAAAACACAAGGAAGGTACTGGACGAATTGTCATGTGGAGGACGGGGATCGCAAACAGCTACACTCTGGAGGTGAGTGATTTCCATCTGTACGAAGGCAGACATGAAAGTTGACTGAAATGATGCTCTTCAGAGTGACAAACCGTTTCGGAAAATAACTCACGAAGGCGTATGAATCTTTATATATTGCAAGTTGAACATCACTCACATTTGATCACAACGTTCGCATTCATTTGAACTTTTCTTTTGAAAAGAAGCACTAGACTCGAATTCTGTTCTCATTAGAACTCGTCAGAAGTGCACAGCCTTGCCACGACCGGGATTAGAATCCCGGCCACACTTTCTTGAGGTGACCCTGTCAACCACTGCGAAATTCACCTCACATTAGGCATGATCAGATTATTGTGTGTGAATGCGCGACCATTTTCAGCTGTGTGTTATGACCAAGTTTCTCGACCGCCTCGGCAGGAGACAATAACTGTCGTGTTAACTCCAGTCAGTAGCCCTGCGATTAACACTTCCGAGACAGCTGGAAGTCTCCAACCTCAATAAACCCAGTAGGCGATATTTTAGGTTATTGATGAGTAGTCGAGAATATGGTTATTTTCAAATCAAACGTCACCAATGTTTGGTCGCAGCCTTCGTATTCAGACTGTATGAATTGGTTACGATACCTAATACGTCATAAAATTAAATATACTGCTCTCCAAATTGAGACAGACAGCCTATACTGACTCCGACGTGTCTTTTTCATACAAACAGCAGTTTTCAAAGCATTTGTTTGCCCACACAGTTGTACAAGCAAAATTGAGTAATATCACTTACTTCAGGTCCCAGCGTTAATGGATGAGGTTGTACAGAGTCACGAACAACCTCACGTATGTCACTGTTCAATTGTACAACGTGAAATCACATACAGGACTGCAAACTGTGAAAATGAACATAATCTGGATCACCTGGTTTTTCGTGTACAAATCCAGTGAATTATGAGCCCAGTGTTGTTCGTTTTTGATTGATATCATTGACCTCTTTATTGTAACATGTAAGATCTGCGCATTTCATGCGTTAAAAGTCCATCATGCGAAACCTGCACACATGAATCCCAAAACTTCTACATCCTGATTTTTGTGGTTGACTTTGCGATGCTTTAAAGTCATTCATTTGTACCGCTTTTCCGTGTCATGGTTAAGACTATTCATGAATTGAACACGTTTGACCACTCTGTCAGATGACGTTGTTAACGGTGGATATCAGAATGGCTGTTTGCGTTGGTTCAGCGGAATCGCTGCTGTTCCCCATATATATAATTAACAAGCGCTCTTTATTGAGAATTAAACTGGACGCCTGCACTTGTTAACTTCAGAATTATTTGGACGCGGACGCCTATTCACTCCATCGCCAATCTGTTACAGATTTACACTTTAACAGAACAAGCCAAGTCTCTATGTTGTTTGCCATCAGGAACGTCTCTGAATTGTCGAACGGACCTACTGGAATTCACCAGTCGATCACACACACACACAGTATGTATGGGTTACAACAACAAGGAGTGACTAACGTACCAACGCGTAGGTGAAATAATTAAGTTCACATCTCGCCATAGGCCCCAACGTCCCATTTCGATTGGAGATAGATAAATTCACTTATGAACACAAATTTGATTCCCTCATAGTTTGCCACATTACTATCTAGATAATGCCGTAACACATGTAACCGGCTAGTTGGTCCTTACCTATAGTACTTTAATGGCATTGATTAGGCGAGCTGCTTTCTAGCTCATGCTTCAGACTGATCCATCACCCAAAGAATATCCCGTTTGTTCTGAGGCGCCATTAGGAATACGAGTCAAGAGACCATCTCTTGAATGGACCCTAGATCTGTCAGTCGAAGTAGGGGGCAGCATAATTTTGGCATTATTATCAAACTATGACTGCAGGTTTTAATGTTGGTTTTCTGAATTTCACCTTGTAAATTCTGTGTGATTTCGAACAGGTGAGTTAACCCACCGAAGCCGCAATAAAGGTGATCCAAATGTGTTTCAACGATCGGTTTCTGATATGCACTAAGTAAATGGAAGACTGTGGTGAGGAACCATTTTTATAATACGTGTAAGCACACCAGTTATTGTATCGTAAAGTTTCGAAGTTTTCACAAAAGATGTTAGGGCAATTGATTTCAGACAACTTTTATAGGTAAGTGGAAAGCATAAAAGTTGGTTAGATACAGAATAGTCAATACAATGACGAATAATAACCAGAGATTTCAGTTAAAGCGATTTCAGACGTTAAACAATACAGGCTACAAAGGGCCCTTTTAAGAAAAATTAGATGTAACCGAAAGGGTATGCATTATGTCAAACTGATGAAAATAGAACAAATCAAGCAAAACTTTTGTTCATCCAAATGATGCAAATTTAAGCGCTATCATACAAGCGATTTCAACAAACTTGTAAACCGTTTCCTTAAAACAGACGTCCGATATTTTCGACACCAGACCCACAAAAGTTGAATAGTTATTAAGACAAGAAATAAGTTCTCCAGATATTTTGTTACTTTCAATACAAGTTTGAAGATAGATAACGTTATGTTTTTTAACAAAACGAGCTATCTAACTTTGCCACACAGTGGGCTGAATCTTATTGCAGAGGATGAAATGCATTTGAACATAATTTGTTCACACATTTGTTGTAGGCACCCAACTGCCGTGATAAATGCACGAAACAATGTCACAGATCTCGAAGATAATCCGCTACAAGAAGGCTTGAAAAACAACGGGTGGATAGTACACGGAATATATGGGAATATATGCGTACATATAGTTTACAACCAACTTCTCAGGAGTTGACAGAGATTTCTCATTTTGTACACGAATTAACGTATAAATAGCCAACGCTGAAAAGCTTACTGATGAGTAGTCGGGGATTTGGTTTATTTTC
>QNGE01009677.1:0-12208 GCA_008508345.1 Paragonimus westermani
CTGCAACAATCATGTGTACAGAACTAGCAGGATTTTGATAAGTTCAAACACTTGGTTATCTAGCTCATTATTCGTTTTTATATGTCACACTGTTAATTACGTGTTATACATGCATGCTTTTTATTGGCGTCATTATGTTTTGGGGATAAGTAACTCTTGCGTCAATAGAAGGAACGGTCATCTGGGACGACTACAGAGTGATGGAGGCTACACATACCGCAGTTTGGTCGCGCACGATTTGAAGTGCACAACGTGGTGGACAACGTGGTCGCCATATAAGGCAGTTACCAGAATTCACGTCACCATCGGAGCAAAGATAAACACTACTGCTCGTGTCTTCTGACATGAACGAGACTCGACGTTACTGCGTTTTACGAAGCATAATAGATAAGAGTTCTGTTTTTATACGGGAGCTGCAATCATTTGTGAATAACATTCAACTTGAGGTTCATAAACCTCCTGACTGCTCACAGATAATCTGAAGTGCGTGTACATATTGTGAACTATTATCATGGTAGTGTAAACCAGTTGTGTACCACTGGTACTGACAGTAGAATACATTAGTAGAATACATTAGTGGATGTTTGCTTGATGCTATCACCTGAATGCCTGTACGTCATAGCAGACTGTAGATGTTCCGTAGTAAGCAGAATACATTTGTCTCTAGGCGTTCGCTTTTAGTCTCAGTGAGCACACTGTTCTAGATATTGTTCGCTATCTTGAGATGTACCGCTAAACGTGGAGTTAGCAAGCCATGAAATTTTGTCAGCAGATCTGAAACAGAAACCAGAAGACCTAACGCTGGACGCCGACTTACCGTCAAATTCTAAATCCGCTTTTATGCAACACAATCGGCGCAGAAATTGGACGTGTGGTTTGGGAAGATAGTGAACGGGAAACCTCGTGAACACTCGACTGATTCAGTGCACCAGTCTATGTGACTGCAAACAGTCTCGGTTGTTCGAATGCAGTCGATGTCTGGCCTTTGTACGGGATGTTAAACGGACAGATTTGTTCGCTGCACCTCATTAGGGAATAGTCCTCAAGAACTGAATCCAAATTTGCTCAGATTTCATCTTTCATCCTAATCGATTCTGTGGACGAGAAGCGCTATATAGCACTTGTCCTACCAGAACCCCGTATAAATTACATATGAATCGTTGCATAGTGCTACTGCACAGTAGACATCTGCCTCATTGCAGATGTCATATTAGACAGAAATAGGTTGCTGACTTACAGATTTCAGGAGCAACCGATTTCTCCAGGGAGACACAACTTGACATCGGACTCAATCATCAGCCAAAAAACGATCTGACCACCATTCGTATGTTGTCGTAGTCCAGAACCAGATTCGTCGGAATAGTGTTTCGTACGCATCCTATTGAAGTCCTCAAATGGTGTTACTGTTTATTCAGCCACCTACGGGCGTACGTCTAGTCTTGTGGATGACACCAAACGGACGCACACGTACTGAAGAATGCTTGAACGAATGGAGATAAGTACTAGTTTGCTTTTCATTCAAAGAGACGGACAGGCTTGGTTACTGAATACGCTATACTGCTTGTTGTGTGCATAGGAATGCTTGGCTTTGTGATGAAGTTGGAAATAAAGTAACATGTTGTGAGTGATTAACATTGGACTACATCGGGGAAAACTTACTAACGCGCGAGTTCTTTGTCATTTTAAGGAACGCGACATTAGGACCCCCTTTAAATGATTGATAAGGTTAAACAAAAGAACACGTAAATTTTGAGTGGTACGAACTCTGGTGAATAATTAGACATGGTGCATATTGATCAAATCTGCACGAAATGGATCAGTGCCAGTAAAATAACCAGGCCATCTCTCGCTTGTGATTTCATACCTCGGTGGTAAACTTCCCGAGTGTTTCATCAAATAAACACATCCATCTGTTCTCTGCACTTGGAAAGCAGTGCAATATAGTTCGTGAATAGACTATCTCAAAATGGGTCTGAAGACAAACGTGCAAATTCACACCCTGTACACAGAAAAATGCTGCCTCTGTGCGGATGTGAAATAAACGTGTAAATTTATGCGGAATCTGACGATGCAGTCTTCGATCTAGTAACGGTAAACGTTGCATATAACTAGCCTGTTCGGTTTGGTAATACTTTGGAATGCTGCACGTGTGTAACTCTTAACCTTGATGCACTATTCTCAAGGAATTGTTGTCCTTTGTGCAAAATAATATATCAGCGTTTATCCATTCTTAGTTCGAACATGTTTGCATTCTGACTCCCCAATTAACCAAAAATATGGAGTTCCACACAAACGTTTATTCGCAGACATGCGCATTTCATGCTTCGGTCAGTACATCGGTTTACCCACACAATCATGATTGCACTGATGTCTACACGATGTTAGATGTTGCTACTTGCCATCGGTGTGGGGTATACTTCGTAAAATCGAAACCGGTACGCAATAACTGACTCCACAGCTATTAAATATCGAGGTGATCAGGGCGATAGCACTGTGAGAAACATTTTAGTCACTTCGATGAAGTTGCATTTTATCCACCGTGAATGTGTTGTGTTCTGTCATATGATTGCTACATCTGTGACCACGAGTGTGTGTATAGTGTGTTCATGATTGCCGATATTTCACTCGTTCCAGGACCCGCACTTCTAAATTCGTCATGTTCCGACATATTGACGTTGAATTTATTTTGTTCAGGGGAAACCCATACAAGGATTGCATCGTGGTCCGACTGTAACAATTAAATATCAAACTGTGAAACGTTGTGTTCAACGTGTCAAAATGTGTCTAGCTCCTACAATTTATCATCAATTCAGCGTACAGTAGAAAATGCATTGACTGAAGTGTAAAATGTGGCAAATCCTCCCAATGACGATCACATTTTGCGATCCAAAAATATGGCTGTTGAAATCGAATTGGTCATTTTGAAATAGAACGAACCGGTGCAGTCGATTCCTAAATGTGGTCGTCCGTACGGACATTTGTGGGAAGCTTAACTGTATGTGCTAGTTGCAAGTGAACTCAGAATCGAAGGAAAATTACCGAAAAACAGAGGTATCTCTACAAAGGAAGCATTGAATGGGCACGAGAATGGAGGTGGTCGATATTACGCATTATGAATTGCGGAAATGTGTGCATTTTACCGGACAATCGGACATGGACAGTCAGAGGTTACAGTGTTCCAAGTTAACCGGCAAAGTGAACTATTACGTTTTGATCTGGTGAACCCTGAGCTCACAAACATGAAAACCCTTCAAGTATGAACGTTCAAAAGTCTAGTGTCCCGAACAAGCGGATTTATAGTGTATTGTTCATAGGCTAAACGCATAATAGTTTCAGAGCAATTCTGCGTGGGAATCATCCATTCTGGCATGAACAGTGAATGGATGGTTGAGGAATGCGATATCCCAGCTGAAACTAGCCTCCGATTTGCAGTCAATAAAATTCGTTGCACCGACAGACAACGCACTCACGGTACACTCAATCCCGTCTTGTGCCCATGCCTGATTTCGAAGACTAGGTCTCCTGTCTGGATGTATGAACATCACCCAACATGGCTCAGCAGTGAAATAACATAAACAACACCACACAGCCACCACACTCGATCAGCTCTAATCAGTCCTCGCACAGTCGACCAATTGGCTACCAAACAGTTGAGGGTATTGGGGAGGAAGATTGTTTTAACAGCCGACGCCACTGGGGTGCACCTGCATAACCTGCACTTACGATGCCAGTTGAACGTATCTTTCTGATTTTGGAACTACCTGGGACGCTGCAAGCTTGTCTAAACCGACTGTTCGCATTGAATCGTAGTGCAGCCTGACCTCAATGTGGCATCCTCCACTAACCGTCCGTTCACTGTTTACCCTCCTGATAATTCCTTTAAAAGTCTGATAAGAATGTAACCTGAGCAGCTGCAGGTTGTATGACTCAAAATCGGCCTGCCTGCACTATTGAATTTTAATTTCTGTTATTTCAGACTGCATGCTTTCAATTCAAAAAAGGCGTATCACTTGTCTGACTTTTGTCTGGCAACCTGAACAGCGATCGTCATGTGTATAAAATCCCTTTCACCCCTCACTCTATTTCCTACCATCCACTCGAGACTATGTCCCTCCAAAACAAGATCATTCACAGGTGTGGTTATGTCAAGTCGTTCAATGAACTTTTGCTTACGGTTCACTCCATTGGGTCCTAAAATGATTACAGCACTGTTACTGACTTTGGTGAGAAACATATTGACATACAATGAAGCAAAATCGTCTTTGGTAATCACGCTTACGGGGTCACGTGGTCAGACACAGTAACAAGCGTGCAACGTTCAAATGCGTCCAGATCTCACGTTATCCCTACAACATGCAAGCATAATCTAGAGATCAAACAAGTGATCAATCTTATTCCTCTTGTGTGTAGTTGTTGCGTTTAGTGAAGAATGGGTGGAATTATTTTGACTTAAGCAAACTGGATGCTAGGCACTGTGCGTTGTTTATACTGGTTTGGCAAAAGACCAATAGAATCTGGAACTCATTCTCCGTGTGCACCCTTGTTGTGCATATTTTCGCTACGCATCATTCATGATAATATTCCTCATGCTTATTCGTAGCATACGAGTTCACATATTCCTCACGTTAAGCATGCCCATGTCCCGCCAACCGGCGTAATTCTAAAGTATTTCGCTTGCTAACACTGGCGCTCAAGCGATGCACGCCACATCTCACCGTTTATTTCATTCAAGCCTTCTCATTAGCAATTTTTCAATGCACAATCGCACACCACTGATAGAGTGTGCTAGTTTCAGACTTAACAAGTCAGTTTCGAAAAGTGGAACTAACCACAGTCGACCATATAAATGTCCCGTTGATCTGAGCCTCGTCACACACAACCATGTTTTGACCTCATATCTAGGGCAGCCATTGGGTGCATCATGACAATCGTTGTGCTCGAGCAGGTTTTGCTGTTTCTCTACCGGTGTTCACTGTAGAAAATCTAAATATACATAGATGAACAGCTTGGGAATAACACAACGTCACGAGCAAGTTGTAATCATCTACGTTTCAACCACATCGGGTGGCCTTCCTCAGGAGTGTTGTAATCGAAATCCTGAGGAAAGCAACCCGAGGTGCATGAAACGTAGAGCATCACAACATTCTCGTAATGTTGTGTTATTCCCAATCTGTTTATCAATAACATGTTAAACACGACGCACAAACTGTTCAACTTCATTCGTACTAAATTTGGTGCGGATATCTTACAGCTAAATATACATAGTTCCAAATCACAAAACAGTGACAAAAGTCGATCGTCATCACCAGGTCGGTTGCTGCCATTGGGTCCGAAACGTCACGAACAATTGTTTTTAGGCAAACAACTCGGGCCGGTGATGTCGTCTCCATCAGAAGGTGTATGTGGGACTGTCGACTTTCTGGAAACTGTGAGTTGACAATTATTTGGCACATCACTCGTGTTGAATTCACGTGTAAATAGCCTCGGACACCAGTTATCTAATAAAGTCCGCTCTAACTGACGAAGTTTATCATCCAAGATATTGATACAAATCCGTGTGGTACGGTCAAACAATGTGCACACCAAATGTCGTCCATATATTGCTGGAGCACAGCTGTCAAGGTCTACGTACTGACTGGTCCACGTATTTTTTCCGCTGAACCAATCCACGTATCCCGTCAGTTAAGCAGATATCCACAAACAGCAATCGGTCATTAATCGCACTCTCTAAAGTACAACCAAAGTTTGGATGTAAGCAGTTTCTTTGGCCTGGCAAATCCACTGCCTGCACCTGACCAGTTTTGACTGCAAGTGTGTAGCCAACACGCCTTTGTGTAGGGCGTCGAGCTGCTAACTTAATTTCAGTTTGCTTCTTCAGGTTGGTTGCAAATATATCGGCAAAAACTTAAACACTTCGAATGCCTATCGCTGATGAACGTAGTCTCAGAATCCGGAGCTTACGCCAGATTCATATGGCAAAATTAGACATTCAGTTCGTTTTCTGAGACTGCAACATTGATCAGATTTGAACTCACATGTGATAGAAAACCCAATGCCTCCCTCTAACGACACACTTATGAAAAACGATTCTGTGTCCATTGGGGCCATATTTCGGCAAACATGTCGAGATTTCCCAAAACGACGGCTGGATGGCAACTGTCTATCAGGTAGTCATATAGTGTCGTACCGGTTTCAGTAATCCCTCCAATCACTTGGCCAGTTTGTGTTGCGAAGTGTTGTGCATAGCCAATATAGGTCTTAAGCAGGTTCCACATTTGATCACTTCGAGAAACCCGTATGTTTGAGGAATTTGACTGACTGATTGAGGTCAAACCATGTTCTGCTCCCTCTGCAATCAGACACCATCACCGACAACACCAGATATTGTGCGTGCAAGGAGAGCTGTCTGCGACGCTGATACGGCCATGGAAGCAACCAAACTGGTTCTAATTCTTGACATTTTGTCGTTGGTTTGTGATTTGGAATTTGGTCAATTTAACCCTTCTGCAGTAAACACCAGCAATGATCATGGCATGCCAGTCTTCTGCGTGCGCCACTCAAGATTGATCTGTCAGTTAACTAAAATATCAACATGTATTGACACCCGCATTCTGAACACTGAATGCTTGGATTCGGGAATGCGGTTTTCCACAAGCATGATCCCATTATTCACAACTCGTTATCTCTCGATTACTTCTTCCCTACCTATGGTAGTTATGCTACCGATAGGCCTCGCCAATGGTTGCGACGATAACGTTAGACTAATATACATAGGTTTTCATTAAGGCGTCATAAAACCAACCGCATAAACTGAGGCTGACTGCTAACGAATGACAGTGGCTACTACTAGACTTCACCCGATAATTGGTTCGGCCCAGACCGGACGGTGACTGGGTGTTGTGTCACACGGTCATGGTCAAATGTTTGTGTGTGGTTAGACTGGGTGTGGTTGATCTGTGGTCACGGAAGTTGCAGGGACTGAACAAACTTCATCTGAGAGCACAGATTATGGTTGCGTTATCTGATTGCAATCGATTCTGCAGTCGCCAGAATACGCTGACGGACTGTTTTTGTTCCAGCGTTGGCCACTCTGTAGATAACCCGGATTACCTTGTTAACGTCTATGCGGTGGTTGGTGTCAGCTAGATGCGCAACAATGGCGCTGGTAATTGATTTACGGCCACCGGTTCCGATCCAAGCTGGATGGTGTTCTTTGATCCTTTTTGACAAGCGCCTAGTCGTACGACCAACATATTCTGCAGTACAACAGCAGCATGAAAATGAATACACGAGCATCGATTGATCGTGGACTGATAGCTTGTCTTTCAGGCTCAATCTTAACATCGGCATTGTTGTGAACCAACTTCTTAAAGTTGCCGCTGGGAAGGTGCTTCTAAGTGACCGGTAAATGCACCGGTTGAACCTATCTGCTACAGCCACTGTTGTAAGGATAGACGGTCGCACTATACTACTTACGCTACCACTATTCAGTAGCGAGGCGACAGCATGGATCGAAATAGTTGCGACACAAATCGGGAGAGATACGGGAAGGATCATTCGAGGGCAGTGTGGCATCCACACCTACCGTTGTCCGCAAGTCACCTGTCTAAGTGTGCACATGTGTGTCCCTCTCTCTCTCACCCCGGCCCCGAACGAACCAATCCTGTTACCCACACAATCGATTGGGTGACTGCTTGTCTTATCTGTCTCATCACTATTATGATGTCGATTCGCTCGTGTTCGATAAAGCTACGCGCTATTGCCGTCACCTGTTCTCGTTCTACTCTGGGCCGACTACGTGTCAAGGCTAGCAGTCTAACGTGGTTCTAGGTTGTAACAGACAGCATCACAGGAATGGCTTTCGCCGTATGAGGGAACTGAGACTTGGTGTCTAAAGCGATCGGAACATACTCAGAGCAGTGTGGTGTGCAAATGAGTGTTTTTGTTCATACTCCCGTTAAGACGCCTTCTAGGTTCACAACGATTGGTGCCTTGACCAGAATACGTGGATGACGAACCCGTGGCCGCAGCCGTTTGACGACGGGGATGTTCTCAGTTTCCGGGAGGACTTCGATGATGTGGCGGAGGCGGTCGGAGTGAGGGCGGACCGGGCGAAGCTGGTGGCCCTGCGGATGCTGCTCAAGGGCGGGCCGAAGGCGGTGTTGGGTGCGGCGCGAAAAGGCCCTGCGAAGCTGGAGTGGGCCGCCGTGAAGGAGGTGCTGATCGCCGGGTTTGACAGCTCCGCTGACTGCCAGGAGGCACTGAGGCGGTTCAAGGGCGCCTGGTTTTGATCAGGAGGCGACGCTGTTCTACGCCATGTCCCTACAGGCAGCGTTGTCAAGAGCCCGTTCACATTTGAACCAGGGTTCAGAACGACGCCTGCTGACGCAGTACTTGGACGGAATGTCACCAACAGTCCGGGATCAGCTCAGGGTTGCTATCATCGCACATCCGATGACGCTGGAACAGTTGACCGATGCAGCTGGACAATTGCAGACAGAAAATGCCGCGACAGTCAACAAAGTGGAATTAAGCGAACCGACTGAACCAAATGACCTTTGAAAAGTTGACTTAGCAAGTGGCGGCTTTGAAGGTGAAGACGGAGGAGAACTGTGGCAAGGTCATTTACGGATGCGAAAGACAGGGACACATGCGAGGATTTTGCCCATTCGGCAAGAAAAGGTCGTACGTTATTAAAGGTTTTGTCGGCTGCTGTTTGTTTAGGAAGGGGGATCCGGTGAAAGGGCCGGTTGATAGGACAGCAGTTCAGGCTAGGTTAGAAGTCAATGGTAGCTTGGTGTACTGTTTGCTTGACAGAGGAAGTCCGAACGGGCGGTGGGTTTACTCTGAAAGTCGATGGTTTGGCAGAATAGTGGTGTAAGTAGTACGGTGCGACCGTCTATGCTCAATACACTAACTTGTGGAGGAATAGTGCATGATTACTTACTGAACGTGAGACATGATTACCTCCCTCGGACTACACAGTCTACGCAGTCTGACAATTGACTACAGGGTGGCATAGTTTGTGTGTTGTCAGCTGAATGTGGTTTATCGAATTTGATGGTCGAAGAGAAAAGTTGACGCAAAGATTGAAATTTCATCACTTGCCATTTTCCAACAACACGGCTGTAACAATCGAAGTGGTATATATTGTGTGCACATGTATGTACGAATATTTAGTAGTTTTCAGGGATTAAAGGAATCACACGTATTAGAACCCATCTTGTGATCTCTCTGCGATGACCCTGATATTGTGGATGGCAAACCTCTTGCACCAGACACTCGCACAATAGAGTGAGTTCAAAAAACGAACGAAGTGGGCCTCAAATTACTGCACGGTTGAGGTTAACATCGTTTTCGAGTACTCGCACCTCGGATGGAACAAAACAATCCTTATTAGCGTCCGCGTTCACAATTTTCAGAGGTTTATCAGTTCTTTGGTACCAAAATCCTGAACTCAGACTCAAAGGTTAAACGGATTCGCAATTCAACCCACTGGAGTGCAGGGCGAACAGAAACCACCCACAAATCTGTGAACGACAGAATGCACGCTAGCAACTAGTGCGTAGTGTTCTCTCTCCTGTACATAGAGATGAACGTATATGATACTGTTTTCAAGCCAAACAATGGACATTCGTATCACGTACCTTGCTGATATTGACCAAAATCGTCTGATCGGTGAAGACAATGCAATTATTCCTTGTTCAACATGGTGACTGGTTTAACGGTTGTGTTTACATATCTAGTGTGATATCGACATCAGCCGCATGTACTCATTCAAGAATATGTTATTCAATGCATGTTGTTCAGTAGAAGCCAGTAGGCCATGTTTATGCGATGCATAAACCAGGCTGTCTCGGTCATATTCACCTAAGTTGAACAATGGAAGTTCTCCATCCGGTTCGTAAGTCTGTTTCAAATATAATGGATGGACAAAACATATTTTCAAGATACCTATCGGTTGTTATGAGCTACAGAATTATGAACTGCCGGTATGTTACATTGAATTATGCGTACAGTCTACTTCACGTGTGATATCAAATTGAACATTTCTTTTCCTTACCAACATCGGGGTCTCCTAGCAAATGAATATCATTATATTAGAGATGAAGGATTATGGTGGATCACGTTTCGAACAGTTTCATATCAGACCGTCCTCCAATGATATATTTGTTATGTGGATTGTGTATCTAATTGTTTCAAGACCACTGGTCATAATAAACGTGACTTCGATCACCACTTAACAGTGCGGTTAATGAAACTTGTCCTGTTGACCTGGTCCGATTTCGGCACGAATGCAAGATGTTCGACATTCACCAATGCGTACTACATGCCTTGTTGGTTCCAACAAAATGTGTTTCATTCAAACCCGTCATAGTGGTTTGCTTGTTGTGGGTGCAGTTTACAGAGTATCGAACACTGCCGAACACGCGTTTTTGGCAGGTTTACCAAAACCAGTATGTCAGCGAGTGCGAGCTTATGACGGAGAGGAAGAAAGCTCCCTTAAATTGGAGCGAATATTTCACGTGATCAAGACTACCCGTATATTTGACCGGCGCAGGAGGAGTTAATGCCATGCCGCGAAATTGGGAATGACATTCAGTGAATGTAAAGTGAACGATCGGATTCTCAGACTAACTTAGTTTGTCACGATCATGGTTCACACAGCTACACATGTAAACACATCGAAGTCACATCGCACAGTGAGATCTGGTTTCATAAGGAGCGTTATCCGAGATGATTCACAAGTCATTTTATTCACTTACCTGCAACTATCCTGTCAGCCGGCTCGAAACCAGTTCCTTGAATGTGAGACAAAGAGTCGTCTTCGTTTGAGATCGCTAATCATATACTAAAACTAGATCACTTCGACTGATCACAAAATGGCTGATACCAACAGTTCATGCAGACGACGAGACAAATCACCCGGTATAACCTACGTTCCATATAGTGTCTTAGGCTGCCAATGAGATACCGCCAGAGCTTGTCGTTGATCCGAATTTCCTGTCTTGGACGTATGAACTAGATATGTGGGAAACCAGTTGTTACGAGAACAGATTTGACTGGCTAAACCGACCAATGTTCGAAATAGGCCGTTCGTATTCTCGCAAACCATACTGCATACACAGGCTTAACCTAACAAACGAGATTAACTAAGATTCGTGCGGAAGTAGGTCTGTATGTTGAGAGCAAGGAAGGCCAACAAACCAACAGCCATCCTGAAGAATGCATCGATGCACAAAATAGTCGTCAGTGACCAAGCAGCTCGATGAATGCCTACAGACTATGCGGATAAATGACAACAGTTTCCCTTGAAACAGTGTACTGGGAGAAATACTGTCCACTGCTTCATTCAGTTTTGTTGTAATTACGATTGACCATTGTTAGACTGAGATGGGTAGCAGCATGTAAGAGGCGGAATGTGTGTGAACAGCATTAAACGGAACTCCTGCCATGTTGTCTAGCTTCTATTTTCACACTTGGGGGAACATCAATGTCGAATGAATGAATGTTTTATGTGGTACAGTTAGCAAGTTATCGCACATCCGATTGTCGTACATTAGTCACAGAATCCATCCAACCTCAGGAAAATGTTAGCTATTCCCTCAACCAGGCTAACATTTAAGCAAATCTTGGGCTTCTATCTCTTCGATGAAATCTGTGATTGTCGCAGCCATAAATATATTTCAATACACCAATATGATAACTATGGTTATCATGACAATCATACTCACTGTGCAATACATCGATAGACTAAAGCGATATCTTCACGAGCCAGATTTATGCATTTCAAATCCGGTTCCAGATTTAACAAAAATGGGCAAATATGAGACTTTGTGATACCAACCAAAATCGTCTGGTGAGTAACACTTCATCTATGAACGTTTGGTGCACGAAATCAGTTCGAAAGATTGGGCACCATCTACTCGATGCATATAGACGCTTGAAGTTTTCATCATGGCAATAACAAGGCCACTGACTCACCCAACTTGAATATACCACTAACTGTATGGAGAAAATAACAGACGAAGATACTGCGGACTAATAAATTTACTGAAAATATACATCAGTCGAAATAGAAAGCACACGGAAAAGAACGAAAATTGTACACAATACACTTGCGACACTGCATCCTACCAGGAGCGGTCTGAACTGCTGATAACATCAGGATGAAATTCAATATCAGGTGTTCCATTATTGTCAAACG
>QNGE01009678.1:0-12207 GCA_008508345.1 Paragonimus westermani
ACATTGTTCACGAGAATCGTTCGCGCACCGCTAGTTATGCGTATATATATGACTTATCTCATCCCTTGTTCGATATATTTTATTTTCTTTCTCATTTCGCGTTTTGTGTTCGCATGTTCTCTCTTTCCTTCTCTTGCTTTTAGCTTGCCTCCTCCGTTCTTTATTTCCTCATTTTGCTCTCCTTCTTTTCCCTCTCTTTTTTTACCTCTTTTGCTCTTCCTGTTTTACCTTCTATATATTCTCTTTTTTCACCTTTTTTGATGTTTATAATCTTGATCTTCTTCCATTCTCATATCCCTGCTCTTTCCCTCTTCCTTCTGTTCTCCCGTAGTATTTTCTTTCAATTTTGGGAACTCTCCAATTATTTGCTCAGTATTTCGTTGGCTGCTCTCTATCCTGTTCCGCGGGAATGCATTTATTTTATCCCATCTGGTTGGCCCACTCTAGGTTCAAAGTAGGAAGCGATAGAAAGTAATTAACCGTAATCTATATTTTTTTAACGCACGTGTGGGAAACTCGCTTGGATTAGCGCAATCAGTGTTTATGTTTTCAGAGGATAAATGCAATAAATAATCATGTAATGGGACAAATATTCAAACCGTCATCAAAAGAAGCACGATCACTGAGAGTGATATTACGGCTCATAAAATTTTTAGGCGTGCATTGGGTGAGAAAATGGATTACCACTTCCACAAGTTCAGTCAGAAAGGTGTGAGATTGCGTCAGTTTACCACTGAAGAAGTAAGGTAAATGTTCGTGTTTTGAATAGATCAATGTCACGCTGGAAATTGCGTCCAGGAACCTGCAGTCGACACCATCAAGCACATATAGATTGGATTTGAAATCGTGCCAAAAAGCGTGCTGCTGTTTTTTGCCCAGTTTTATTTTTCGTTGGTGTAAGTCGTGTGCATGACTCACTGGGCCTTCGGCCCATAAGTTTTGCGTTAGTTCTTATTACAGCACCGTTGGTGCAACTCCACTTTCGAAGAACGCTGTCTCTTGGTTTCTCCACGTTGTCCATAATTAGGCTGCTAGTACTTCAAGTATCCCGAGCAGAAGGCGGCCGGTGTTCTAGAGACCTAGTCAATAAAATGATCAAAATGATCAAAATAGGATAATACCCTGGAGGAGCTGCGACGATGATGGATAAGTGTCAAAGGTATGTTTGAGGACAGAACGGAAGATTTATCATTAAAAGTGAAGTGACTCACTGATGAGCCGGAGTCTGTCGCCACATAAAGGAAGAACAGCACCAACGGATGGATTTCGACGACAGCAGATAGGCAACTGCATACGTGGATCAAAACGGCAAAGCGTTGAGCGTCGGTAGGCCAGCAGATATGCGTAGCCAAACAACTCCACCGTGCAGTTACTTCATCAGCCAAAATTCCAAGCAAAAAGAGAAGCTAGAGACGATACGCACAAACTCCTGCTCATTTTCTTGCCAGTTAAATTCCAAAATGATGAAGCTGCTTCTAAACAAACGCACAGATGAGGTTACCAAACGAGTATGCACATGACGTACAAGATGAATTACACGGTGTAACTATGCACTATGAATACTGAACTCTCCGCTCGTCGGAGTGTTCGTGAGCTAAATGTACGACAAAAGGACAGCAGTGAATATAAAACGAACCAAACGGTCGACAACCGCGTCACCTGTTCTATTATGTTAAATGTTTTGGTCAGTGTATGGACGATCCTCTACGTGTGATGCGTTATCCAAGAGCACAGTAGGGCTGAGCTGCAGGTGAACGTAATACTGCCGGGGTTCGGGACGGATGGTTTATGGTTAATATCGGATCAGGTGGGCCGAAATCCTGCTCTGTGTGGGCTGGTTTCAGGCACTGGAAACGGATTTACTTCATCCTAGCCTTCCAGTAGTCTTGATATCTTCACCTCGGTTAATCACTTTGACTGGGTAGAGGTATTGTGGTTGTGGGGGTCTCTTGGTGGTGTCTTGGCACGTAGACAATAAAGTACATACCAGCCCTTCCGGAGATTTTTACTCTTGGCGCAAATTTTCACAGGGTGGTGTCAAGCGGAGACCGGATTTGTGTTGCCGCAAACGTAAAATATAATCCGTGTCTTGGTATGAGTGTGTTAAGTGTTTGATCAACTCCCGTGTGAGGCAGAATCTTGTGCCGCAAACTAATTCAAAGGTATTGCAGTCAGTGTCTTGTTTGAAGAGATACTGGATTTCAAGGAGAACGAGTACCAGTTCCACTTCGAATTGGGCGGCTGCCAAGGACTTTAAATGCCTGTGCAAACGCTCGACTGAGCCACCAGCGCGAGGACGATACGCCACCACTTTAAGGGGGTGAAAAACTCAGTAACTGCGGAAGGCTGCAAAAAAGGAAGGACTGAAAATGCCCGCTACGATCCGCAGTGATTGTGGATGACACACCAAAATTAGCGATCCAACACTTCAAGAAGATTTCAGCAGCTGCCTCCGCTAAAACACCTCTATTGAGTACGGCTAAAGGCCAACGCGTAAGACGATCGACGGCGGTCAGTACATAAGTACAACCGTTAGAATGTGATAGTAGACCAACTATGCCAAGCTGTACATTGGGAAAACGGATGCCGGGTTAGCAAAATGTGTCAGGCGTGGTAACCATATGCCTGTACACCCTTTTGGTACTTTCTACGCTGTTGTTATAACAGGCAAAAATCTTTTTTTATAGAGTGTCTACTGAAACGTTGCGCAACCATCATCAGTGTGCCTCATTTTCCGGGATGAGATAAACAATGAAAGTGACTAAAAACAGTGCGTCGATGGCAAAATGGGACAGACGTTCTAGTGTACTCCTTGAAATGGCGCAGCGAATGTCGGCAGTTTGTGTCATCGGAGGGGATGTGAACAATTTCAAGGAAATATAGGTGGAAACGTTCTTCATTCCATCACTACACTGCTGAGCGGTGACCATTTTATCCAAGCCAAAGGAGGGTGACGACTGGACTTCAGTGCGTGACAGTGAATCAACATCAACATTGGCGTCACCACGTAGGTGGATGATGTCCGTGATGAATTGTGAGAGGGAGTTCAGGAGCCTGATTTCACGCAGAGAGTGCCGATCAGGTTTGGCTTAAAAGAAAAAAGTCAAGGACATGTGATCTGTTTTCATAACAGGGTGTCGTTGGTCCAAAAGATGTCGCGAGTAACGGACCGCCAAATAAATAACCATCAGTTCACTCCCAAATGCGCTCAACTTTGCCGGTGCTGGATGTAGCATATGAGAGAAAAAGTCCAACGGTTGCCCTCGGCGACTTACGGATTTTTCTAGTGGTGCGATAAACGGCGGTCGTTGATGCGTTCTTGATGAGATGTAAACAGCCGTCTGGACCACAAATAATGGCGCATAGTTTATCATAGATAATCATGTACATTTCTCAACACATGTGAGAAGCACGCTGGGTTATGCGCGATCGTTGTAGATGATTACAAGTCTATAGTTCACAATCATATTTTGCATCTGTTGCGTTTATTTTTGTACACGCCGTTTTGTTAACGTCACCTGTACACTTGTTTGAAAGCGTCATCATTTTTCAATTTGGCTATCTTAATCGATAAAGCGGGAGTTACAGCGCACCGTCTTTGTTCTCTTCGTTTGCGTGGATGTTTCAACTACTTTATTAATCACACAGCGAACCTTCCTCTAGCTCCGCATGGTTGTTGATCTCTCGACGTCAAACGTTCGTCATTACGTGTCGTGTGTAGAGTTATCCATTGGTTATCGTCCGGATCTACTCCTTGGCGCTCTCTTTCCTTCGGGCGGTGGCCTATCAAATTCCATGGATTTTGATGTCAGTCCCAGTTTTTGGAGACGTCTTTTTTTTGCTTATTACGTTAGCTTTTGTGCATGCCCGTTATTGTCACAGCCTTTTCAGCGTTGCCATATTTTGGTCATTTCTTATCACTTGATTGATTAGGCCACTACAAAACTGGTTAGCCTGACTATTTCTTCCGAACAGTACTTTATCCATCTCCTTGTTATGATTAACACTGCTTGACATTAAAAACGAACTCAGCGTTGCTTTAAAATTGCCCGAATGCAGCGCCCAAAACCCTCGGCTGCGTTTCCACCAGATTGAGGTAATCCTTACCATCAGGCGAATAACATCAGAGAAAGTAAGATTTTCTTACGTAGTGCAATCTATTCATTTTGATGTGACAGCGAAAGTGGAAGATCTGTTGGAATCAGTTCTATTCGATTTTCCCTATGCTGTTCTATAAGACGCCATCATAAAAGCTGTTACACGACTTGTTCAATTCAGTCGACCTAAGTGATCGGTCCCCATCCCAATTGTTACGTTATATGAGAAGCCTTTTGAGTTTGCGGAAGCCCGGCGACGCCATTTTAAAGCAGTTGTGGGTGGAAAAGTTAACGTCTGCGGTACAACACATTGTGGCCGCCATGGATGAGTTCAATCGACAAGTTGGCAGTGCTTGCGGACAAGGTTTTGGAAACTTCTCCCTTACAACAGGTGCGTGCTGCAACCATAACCGTTCCCACATCGTCCTCTTCAGCCTAGAACTTTTGATAAAGAATATATGCCACCGTGTTTATAGTTTGACTATGCAAATCAGCGAACTGAAGAGGCACCCATTCAGAATCCGTGCACGATCTTACTCTCGAGGTCCATCAAGGTGGTTTGACATAGAACGAAGAAATGTCCCCAGCCATGCACCTTCCGAACTCGCCACGCATCACCGTTAAACCGGCAAACCAGCCACTAACGGTGACGACTGTCACCGGCCCAGCAGATACCATTCGATCGACCGGCTGTGATTCATTACCGATACGGGAGCCGAGCTCAACGTTATTCCACCGCAACCCTGTGATCGACTTCAGCCTAGCCAGTAAACTTTACGGGCCATGAATCAGATTCACATTAAAACTTTCGAAGAATGCTCACTCACTATCGACCTCGGTCTCCGACGACGACATCATTGAGAATCCCTGCTTGCAGGTGTTCGGGCACCACTCATCGGTACCGACTTTCCGTCACATTTTAACCTTTCTGTTGATGTCAAGAGACGTAAGCTAATTGGAAACATTACTGCCTGCAGTGTAAAGGGCGTCCAATGGACGATTACATCAATCGGCATCCGGCCTGCTCTTCAACCAACACCGTCTTTCGCAACACTACTGGGAGATTTCCCTTCGTTAACTCGACCATGTTTACATACCGAGACGGTTAAGCACAACGTGGACCATCATATTACAACACGTGGTCCTCTCGTTCTGTCTTGTCCACGCCGTTTACACCTTGACAAACGGAAGAACCAGTTCCACTGGATCCCAGTAAGTATGTATTGAACTGTTCTTCAGTACAATTGAATTCTATGCAATTAGGAGCCTTAGCTTTGGGTCTAGATTATAAAATACTATCATGCAGACCTAATCGCATTTACATTGAAGCTCAATTTGAGAGCTCAGTTGATCAATTATCAAACCTTCAGCCAACTATTGCTGACAACCTAGGCTGGCTTAAGACCAAACTGACTGATATAGCTAACGGGTTTATCATGACCCCAATCAATGGCCGGTGTGCGATCACAAAGCAACACCTGCAATCACTAAAAGAACTTAAATCAAAAAATCTAGTAATACTTAAGCAAGACAAAGGCTCTGGGACAGTCATTTTAGACAGGGACGCATATGTACAGAAGATGTTTTCAATACTAGAGGACCGAACGAAGTTTCAGCAAATGGACACCGTCGACAACGTCAGTGAAATAGTAGGTCGCATAGCACGGCATCTCGAACTCCTCTTACAGCTGCGCTTAATCGATGACAGGACTTACAAAGCTCTTAAACCATGTGGGTCGTCGACACCCCAGCTCTACGGCCTCCCTAAAACACACAAATCTGGGATGCCTCTTAGGCCTATCCTGGCAATGACCAATTCTCCGTACCATAAATTAGCACGTTGGTTAGTCGCAATCCGAACTCCATTGAAACAAAAGTTTCAAACGCATTCTATTAAAGATTCTTTTGAATTGATCAGTTACTTAGAAAACATCGATCTTGCTAATGAGTTGATGTGTTCCACAGACGTTCAGTCACCATTCACGAATGTCCCGTTACACGAGACAATCGATTATATTGGTGAGCTCGTTGAAATGAGCCACATTACTCTGCCTCTACCTAATGATATTCTGACGGAAGCATTATTGTTATGTACTGAAAACATCAGCTTCTGTTTTCTTGATCGGTGTTATCGCCAAATAGACGGGGTAGTCATAGGAAGTCCACTAGGGCCCATCCTAACAGACTTTTTCATGTTAAAGATTGAGCGGGAGTTAGCCACAGACATAGCGGGTCTGTCATATTACAAACGCTACGTCGATGATACACTAGCGTTCAGTCGGTCCAAGCAGGCAATAGATAACCTAGTGCAGCGCCTAAATAGTTGTCATCCCAACCTGAAAGTAACATGTGAATTTGAGACCGACAACTGTTTGCCGTTTCTAGACATACTCATTAGTCGCCGGGAGGATGGCTCTATCAAAAGAGCCGTCTATAGGAAATCNATAGGCAGAACCGAAAGGTGCTTGATCTCCAGAGTGAAGGAACATTTGCCTTAGTGGGTGCAGAGCTCTGTATTACAGAAGAACGACAGTGTTTTTGAAACACGCAAGCAACCGGCGTCCGCAGTTGCAAGACACGTCCTGACCATTGGTCACGTTATCGACCCAATGTGTGCACTCAGAATCCTATTACGTCACTCCAATCCAAGATTCTTGCGGTTTGCTGGGGCGGTCGCAATCAATCGACTGAAGCCGACCTTGTGTGTTCAGAAACAATGGCTCGTAAACTTTATCCTTCCCTGGACGTAGTGACCTGTCCTAAACCACCGATTGACTATCAACCCCGCTCCCTAACTGCTCGATTTAAAAAACCCGTTTCATGTTATTGCAAATTTGGTATTGACGAGTCAATACGAAATGCTTGCATCTACCAGTTTTCGTGCTCTAACAGTTTTGTTCAAACTGTAAATAGCCAAGGCTGAATTCGAACATGTGCCTCGTTAGTGCGTAATTCGATCTTCAAACATCTCTTGGGCGACATCACTGCACATGCTACCTAAGAAATCTCCGGGTGATTGGCGACCTTGCGGTGAACACCTCGGTCTCAACAACTGCACAATCCCAGACAGGTTCGAATTTTCTTTAGGACGTGCGGGTGCTACTATTTTCTCTAACTTATACCTAGTATGCGCCCATTATCACATTCCGGTTGCCAAGCAAGACGTCCCGAAGACAGCCATTACAACACCTTTGAACTCTTCGAATTCACAAGAATGCCTTTCAGGTTTCGTAATGTGGCTCAAACTTTTCAGCGATTCACGTGCGAAGTGTGACGTCGACTCCCTTTTGCATACGTCTACATCGACGATGTCTTGACTGCTAACCACCCTAACGAGGAACATTTATCGCAGTTCCGTGCAGTTTTCGACCGTTTCACGCAATGTAATGTCAAAATCTACACCAATAGGTGTGCCTTCGGAGTTAGTTCACTGGATTTCCTGGGACATTTTATCGACCCAACCGACATCACACCTCTGCCAGATAAGATAGAGTCTATCCCGACTACTCCGATTTCTACTCAGATGACCCAACTTCGACGATTCCTCGAAATACTCAACCATTGTCGGCGTTTCACTCCCAATTGCGCGAACATTTTAGAACCTCTGATCGACCTGGTTGACTGAAACTGCAAGTCCAGTGAGCTTCCACCCGAAGCCAAAGCTTTCCCAGCGGCGAAGAAAGCCTTATGTCACGCCACTAAACTAGGTCTCATCAGTTTCGCTCCAAACGCCTTCCTCCTTCTCACCACGGATGCATTATACGCTACCGTTGGCGCAGTCTCGAACAATTCGTGAACGGTGAACAGCAGCCCTCGGCCTTTTTCTCTCAAACGCCACAACCAGCACAGATTACGTGCAGCGCCTTCAGACGTGAGTTGCTGACACCAAGAAGAGCTTGTTCAGAAAAAATGATAGCAATGTACGGAACTTTGACGCTTGCAGCAAAAAAGTAGATAGTTCCCTTACTTCTCAGATTGAGTCCAAAAAATGTAATGTCACATTATTTAGCCTTTAGAAGTTTAGGTGTGGAACGATGTTTTAAATGGTTCAAGGTCACCCTGAGGCAAACGTCTAATTGCATCTTCAGGGTGCTTCACCATTGCGTGTTACAACCAGTATCGGGGAAATGTTGAAATAAGTCGGCTTTGGCGAGGCATGACAAGGAATTCCTCAATTCAGTGAATGAATAGGCATACTCACCCGCAGGACTTCGTCGATTACTGGAAATTGCCAAAAAGTTGAAAATCTCTCAAACTATTCAGCCTAGGCGAGTTTTTGTGAACTCATCCATCGTGGGATAATTCCCTGCACAAGAGACATATATGCGATTGAGAAACAGAACGCAATCTATCACGTTATATGAGAAAAATTGGGGTGATAATATTTACCATGACGAAAACTGTGTGCGCATTTTTCGATGAACACACTTCGTGTAGTACTATTATTCTTCCCCTGGTCACTGAAAAAATTGTCTCTGTCAACTAATTTCATGAGTCAACCATGTTAACCACTTCGCTATTTTCCCCACTTCTGACAATACCAATTGATCAAATCTTAACGCTCAACCACTTTTGCTTGTAAGGAACGATCGTACTGTTCGATCTTCCCGAAAGGAGACAGTAAACGTCCTGTTAACTTTAATCGAAAACCTCACGATTAGGCCGGAGTTCAACTCCTGACCGTCCAAGGATATGCACTACTGACGGGCTCTAATCAGAGTGGAACTCGAGTCTAGTGCCTGTTTCTGAAAGAGACTGGCTTGAAGGTTTACCTGAATGCGAAGGCTGCGATCAACTGTGAATGATTTTTAACTTGGCAATAAGACAGTTTTGCCAAACCAATCCGTTTTCAGTGCGTCCCACACATTCCGTCCACCATCATCTGGCTCTCCTCCCCATGTCTCCACCGGCCACCTTACCCTAATGACACTCTGCCAGCACTTTCTGTCTTGTAGTTAAACCCTTGCAACACCCAATGGGACATGGCACATTTACTATACCACGTTCCTTCGAACGATGTTTTACAACCCACTGCCCACCTGTCAAGCAGTTTAAACCTTGTACCTGACACGAAACATCCCACTCATTTATTATTGACGATCGACCATTGACGATTGACCGTCGGTGATTGAGGTGCACATTTCTAGATCCTTCGTCCTCTAACTTAATTTCCACATCTTCCTCGTCACTGAGACGTGGGCCTTTTTCGATACTCTAGACGTGCAGAGAAGCATCATAGGATATCATGTGATTCACAGGGACTGTCTTAAAGTACAAGGCGGCGGATACATCATCGGTCTGAAAGAACAATTTTTCACAGTGACACCTGACTGGTGTAGCCTTCATAAAGTCGGAGACATATGATCGATGGTCTCTATAGGTTCTCGCGGGCTATTTATAGGATGCGTACCCAGACCACCGAACGCTACTAGCAACAAGTTGACTGATTTTATAGAGGTCGTCAATCATGTATACAGCAAGTTATGTGAACACAAAGTAATCGGTAGTAACTCTAACATACCTAATAATTCCTGCACCTCATTCCCAGCTTTAAAAAAGCGAATCAAACCTCTTTCAAGCATTTAAGTTAATAGATGGAAGCAACATCCCCTAACGCCCACCAGAAGGGGGCGTATTTTGTATCTTATATTCGCCGTAGGTATTTCGTCTGTAGAGATATCTGTTCTACAACAATTCCTAGAGAGCAACCACAATGTCTTCAAAAGTGTGTTGCATTTCGATATGGTTACCAAATCCACGGTTGTACCCTACCGTCCGAACAAAATCAATAATTGCAATACCTTATTCTCCCTTCCTAAGTCCCTAAATTGGAGTACCTCATTTCTCACATCAAACCCAAACATACCGGCCGGGGAATCCATCAGACCTCTGAAATTTTGTATCGACCTCCTGGCCCCCATTAAGTCAAAACGCGTCGGCTCGTTTTTACAAGGTAAGATCCTTACTGTGAAACAGACTGACAGACTTAAAATGCTTAAGTCGAGTTACGGAAGAACACTGGACTTTTCCCTGGTGATGCAAGTGAGCGAAATGTTTGAACACATAGAACGTCAGACGCAACTCTGTCATATAGACGCAGAGCAACTCGTGCTCCACAATCAGCAGAGACGCACAAAGCTAATGTAACTGATGAGGCGAGGAAATTTCAGGAGAGATCCTGCTATAAAAGTTGTTACTCTCAGAGACAAAACGGTTGTTGATGACCCTGTTGCAATGTGTGAAGTCTTCAACCGACATTTTGCTGCTTTGTTTGGCGTAGAAAGCACCTTACTACCTGTTACCACTCTTTCGTAGACAGATGACGTTCCGTCATATCTTGAAACCTGAGCACAAGTAATCAAGAGAGGAGAACACCACTCAGTACCAAAACCAGTGACCAGTGGAATGATGCAAAGAGACGTTCTGGAGCGGTTGCTTTTATTAATGTACATAAATGTCACATGCGATGTTACTGTCTGTGACAAGCCGTTTATATTTTCTGGCGATATCAAAAGCGTTCACACTCTCTGTCAGCCCAGAAACATTGTCTTCTGTCGACGAACCATAAAACAGGACATAGAGTCATTGCGGTCGTGGCACAAAACATGGCTGATGACGTTCTCAGCGGAAACATTCAAAATCATTAGTTACAGTTGCAAGTTACCCAATGGTTCTGTCTCACTAGACGGTTGCCATGTTGATACCGCCACTTCCAACAGAGATCCGGGAGTACGTTGATCAAACGCCTTCAGTTTCTTCAAACAAGTATGTTTCCAGGTAGTAAAAACTAGAAAGACAATATGCTGCAACGAAAGTACGTTCATTCAACCGCATGCGAGGCTGGCGCATTACAACTTGTGTGCTCGAACTCAACTTGATCACTACACATTCATTTACTGCCATTTAAGCAAGTCTGATACGAAGGGCTTACTGGAATATACCCCTTCACTCACCTGTAGGCCAGGTTATCAAAATCTTGGTGTTGATCCACTTTGGTTGCGCAGACTAAAATTGAATCTGACACTTCTTTATAAACTCATACATTCGAAAACCATCATCACATCGTTAACTGTCCACCGTTAACACAGCTGCACATATGGTTAAAAAACAAGGGCTCTACTTCTCCAACCCTGTTATCTCGTAGAAAGGTGCGTGCAAACTTCTTCACTGTAAAGTATTCCTATAGTTGGAATAAGCTTCCCAGTAAAATCAAAGCCGGTAACATTACCCAGCGTATAAGAACTTGCGAAGACAGCTGTATTGCTTCGTGAAATACAATGTCCCTTTGTCTACGGTAGACCTCTGATGACATTTCGAACATGGCCTAGGAGACATCTTGTCGTTAACCATGTATAACGCATATTCCGGTCTTCTTTACCAGGTGCCGGTTGAAAACAACATGCTTGAAGCTGCTTGCCATATCCCTATCATTCACCTACACCCCAATCCACCAATGGATTTATTGCATGCTCATGGAACCTTTTGAGGATGTATTTCAGTCTAATCGGGTGCGTAACTATGCATCCATTACTCAGATTGCGGAAAAACATAAGGTTGGAGCTCAGTAGTAAACCCGACAAAGTGACCTCGTTTAAAATTTTATATAGGTCACGTACGTGGAGAACAGGTCTATAATCCATGTATACATTTATCCGTATAGGTATATAATACTCACTTGTAATAGTCTATTCACCTTGTTAACTGTCGGCAGTGTGAGTCTTATAAGGCCTCAGGCTATGATTAATGGCAGCCGGTATTAGCAGATTCCGGATTATCACACAAAGGTGTCCACACGAAACTGTGGGGAAAATGCCCCTCCCATATACCGTACAAAATTGCACTAAAACCTCGATTCACGCATTATGCGCTCTCTCCTACTCCAAACCCTCTTTTTTGTCCAATTAACAGCCTGTGTGTTGGGAAATATTGATTTCAGTTTCAACGTCGGCCCTATGGGATAATCGGGCGTCAAAACTCTTTTAGAAGTTTCGATTATCAGATGAAAATCATTCCAGGTGTGGCTGTTATTTATCCACTTATCGCAAGCTATTGCAATAATTGCTTGCTTGATGGAAATCAGGTTGTAAGTGGCCCTAAAGAGGGCCGTGGG
>QNGE01009679.1:0-12205 GCA_008508345.1 Paragonimus westermani
GCAAATTAGAAAAAATGAGAACTTGACAACGTCAAGTCCAGGCATAGGCTCACGTTAAATGCTGACGGACAAAGAGGACTTATATGTTTGAATTTCTTACTAGCACTCAGAGGTTTCTATCGGACATTAACTTAACATCAACTGGAAATCCTAACATCACCCGAGAAGTGGAAAAAGAAATTTGTCGCAACACGGAAGAGTTTAGAATAAATGGTGAAATCTCCGTCAAACACTACAAACTGATGGAACCAATGGGCATGCGCAGGCAGCAAATGTACGGACTGCCCAATATCCGCAAACCCAGTGTTCTACTTCGACCCATTATATCCATGTGTAACACATCGAAGCATGTCCTAGCCCGCTGACTGGATGATTTGCTTGAACCAATCAGAAGACAAGAAGGACAGTCTGAAGGACAGTTTTGATCTTGTGTATTCTACAGATGATTCAAATGTTCAGGACAAACTGGTGTGTTCATTTGATGTGACGACCCTGTTTACTAACACTTCGCTCCAAGAAACAGTTGATAGTATTTTCGAACTTACTGTAAGCTCTGTTCCCTTTCCAATCCCGGTGTGTGAACTGCAATCATTATTACCATTGTGTGAAAAAAATGTCAGGGTTAATTTGCAGGCTTCTGGTTTTTGATAATTAAATGGAGTCACAATGATTGGTCGGTTGGATCCACCTCTAACGAATTCCATCAAGTAGAATCCGCATTACGCGAAAGCGCAGCAAAATCGTAAATTAGGCTGTAGTCATTTTTAAGGGCTCAGATGATCCAAATATGTTAGTCTTAAGCCTGAAAGAAGCTTATCCTAACTCAAAGCTGACAAGAGAGAACGAACTGAATGACTGTCTCTTGTTCCTGGACGTTCTATTCACCCAAAGATCGGACGGCATTCAAGGAAGATCTGTCTACCCTAACAGAAATTCGAATCCTTCGGGCGTGAAACACTTAATCGCAACAAATCTCGTGGCTTACGCCGCCACTTTGTTTATGATTCTGTTAGGCAATCGCAGATTTAAAATTTTGCCTTTTCCCGAGGCTTTGTTGTTCAAGCCTCACGCATCAGCCCGTTGTTAGCAAAATGTGTGGACGCAGTTAATTCCGTTGCCGTAGCAGTGAAACCGTTTACCAAAACCTGATTGCACCCGTGGGACGAGGTCAAGTGCTAAACCAATATAACCGAATGTCTTGTGTAGTTGACAGATGAAAATAAACTAGGTGCCTGTACCTCGCAATGCTTGTCTTCTTGCCCACGGACACAAACGTGGTTAGAAACAGCTAACCAGTCAGTTTTCAAAATATTCCATACTGTGCATCATACACATTCCAGTGCCCTTTCTGGAAATCTGTTTTCACTGCCCCCGTGAACAACTGAGAAAGCTCTTGGCCCATGTTGTCCTGTGGAACCCATCAATGGATAGTGGCAGGTATCTTCGAGTGGCATGCACAACAACACATCCACGTTAACATCAAAACCGTTGTAGATATGAAAAGTCGACTGCGATAGCGAGACCACGATCTTGAAAGTTGATGAGGTTTTAAAGACGTACAGCTAAATTCGTCACAGTGACAGATAACTGGGCCACCTGTTGTCGAAGATTCTTGGGTGTGCTTTAGGTATGGTATTTTGAGAAGCAGACCTTGGCATCTGTTTGAGGGAGTGGTGAAAAAACACTGGTGAAATTTATGTCTTTTTCGTCATTTTTTAAGTTTGTACCAGGGCTCTACAGAGATAGGCTGCCGGTATTAGTTAAATCGAAACAACTAGTGTTGTGGTTACAAAAAATGTTTGGCCTGAGAAGTTTTTTGTTGCACGGGATTCATTACAAGTTGTGAAAATGTAAAACTTCGAATCCGAACACTATTTTGTATCCACCTTCGTTGATGATATTACATCATTATTCACTTTAGTTATCTGTCATAGAGTGGATACACTTTTCAAATAGTCACTTGTGGTCCCTGAGCTCTATGGCCCGCATTTTAATCCACTCAAGTGCGACTCCCGCTATACTGCTCACAAACAAAGTTTCCTGTTGTACAAAACCAGACCGTGATCACGGGGGAGACAGAGTGTTTATATTTGTCATTTTCATCTAGTGACTTTATGTGACGTTCCAGCTGTGATCGACTTCGTCTGCTGCGCTTCAGGTCAAACTTAATTGCTGAAAATAAGTTCAATCCTGCATCGCAGTGTGTCATAATCCTTTTGCGCAAGGATGCTTCACTATCAGATAAAGAATGGCAGCCACTTCACAGTGACATTTTGGATCATTCTTTAGTAACATGAGAAAACAGGCTGATCGCCGATTAATTTTCTGTAAATCGGCAGGGAACTCCAATATATTACGGGTCAGCACCCCAAATCTGATGGTGTTCTTGTCAAGCAAACAATGAGTGTCATTAGAAAGAATGGTATTCTCCTGCTGAGAGGAAAAAAGAGGGATAAAGATATATTTGACCAATATGGATAAAAAAAACTAGACAAATAACATCTTTCGGTAAAACATCGACCAGCTAATCATGCACTGATTTTGTCCTAAACATTGCACATACTGAACTTAAGGGAAGCGAGAAAGAAACTAAAAGTGAATTACCAAAGTTATTCAGAATGATGCACACGTACCTTCGAGACATTTCTGGTGATACAGATTTTCTTGTTTCTCTAAAAGGGTTCAAAATACTCGGCGGAGATAACCAAAAACAAGTAACTGTATCACAGCTTTCATGGAACAAAACTTTTGAGAATTGGTGCTTAAAGAGCAGGTAAACAGGCCGGTGAAGGAGCATGTTGGCTAGCTTTAAGCTAAATTGCATTATCCGACTGCTGTTTCAACCGACACTTATATTTCTAGAAACCAAGGGGCGCAAATAGATAAAAGAAAGACAAAACCTTGTGTAACTGCTATACCATCAACCGTTTCCAGTTATGGTCTGGAAACCGTGACATCGTATGTAGGCAATATATTGGAAGATAACTTGTTGAGGCTATCTACAAAACATCACTTCATACCTAACAACTCAGAAAAATACCACAGGCCTGCTAAACTAACTGCAATCCTACAGTCATTTCCCTGCTGAATCCACATAAAAAGTAGTATGTTGTTCGATTTTGTTAATTCCACTTAGCTTCGGTTTTTTTAAATCCAATTGCAGCAATTGTGGGTTTCAGCTGAGAAGAAAAAATCGATGGCAACAGCACGCCATATCAGAACCTACTGGTGATGTCACTAGTTTGATCCCGGCCGGAAATCACATTTTTCGCAATTGGTTCTTACTACTTATCTGAGCTGCTATGCTACCAACCTTGTTCATTGTTTTGACCATAATAGAATTCAGCTGTGGTCGTTCTTTCCTTAAAGCAAAAGTTCCCTTTTTCTGCTGACCACATTGAAGTGGAAAGATTGTCAGTTGCCTACCCAACTTTCCACCGTATAAGTCAACAACAGGTTTATCACGCAACCAAACCTGTAGTTTGTCAACCAGGAATGATTTGTGCACATTCACGTTTTCCACGAGCTGGAATAGTCTATTTTACAGACATGCGTTCAAAATCATTTACTAGGATTTGACCATTGAATGGATAACAGCCATCTACTCTTCACATCTATCAGTTAAATGCTTTAAAATTGATTAGGCTTTCCAGCACGGCTCCGTCAAGAAATCTATGTTTATTCTCCAGGTGTTTACAATTCTCATCACTGCGAGTTAGCCGTTATTATTAGTCAACAGATTTTCGCAACTATGTTCACACGAGATGGTCCAACGTATGCATCAATAAAGGACTGTTCTCAACTATCAGCTACACTGAGTTATGTTAATCACAGTGAGGTGTGTCACAAAAGCAGCACATGTATGCCACATACGAGAAAATGGAACACAATGTGAATAACACTTTGAACAATGGAAAACTAACTATGAGAGCTCAGCTTATATTCACCAATTTCGTAAAAACTTTCGAGAAAGACGAATGAAAGTTCTGAAGCGTAGAATGAACCTGGCTACGAACTATTTAGGACCTCAAAAATATCTAAATATATCATGGGTTTTGAACAAACAGCATTATTTAAGCTGATCAAATCACGCCGGATAGTTCGTTATACATTGCGTTAGCATGTATTTCCATTGGCAAAATAGGACATATCGCACTCGATACGAAATTGGTAGATGATGTCCTTTTGTATGTTACGTCTAGGAATGAAATTCTCCAGCTGTGCCTTCTTGTATTAAAACACGGAGTTCATATCTGAATAATTAAACCGATGGATTTTTCGTACAACGTTTTAACTAACAGATTAACCAGTTCATTAGATTGAAGGTTGTGCAACAAACATTCAGATAATGCCTCTGTATCATGACGCTTAATTCCACTCATAGCAGACACGAGATTGTTCAGCAGAAGGCAAATAAGTCCACACTGTGTAAAATCGAACAAAGTAAACATTTCTAGCATTTCACGTTACTCCCTCAGCAATGAACTACACATTATAGTTGCAACTGTACCACTTAAAACCGGTTATCTCTATTTGCTTTCACAGCACCGTAACCGTTCAGACTTTATCATATACAGACTGATGTAAGCTGTCAAACAAAGTTCGATTGTAGGAGATATGACGCTGTTCACCGAAGCAAGGAACACTTGTCTATGTTGTTATGTCAATCATACGGCCAAAGCGACTGTGAAGGTGTGTAAATAAGCAAGACTTCAAAAGAGTGACCAGATGAGTGAACACTACCGTTTTCATTTTCATCGTGAGACACCTGCAGGCTGATGGACGCAAACTCGGCACAAGTACAGCCATTCAGCTGGTTCACGCTCCAAACCCCCGAAACATTTGGAAGGCTCCTAGGCCGTGATATATCACTGAGCAAATCTTGTTCTTCAAGAACAAAACCAAATAATCACTCTATTTTAACATTCCATACCTTTTTTCATCTCGCATCTTTAGTTTTCATTCAACTCCGCATTCATTAGTGTTTTGGCCTCCCTCAGAATTGAACGTTATGACTGATATTTCTTTGTCTAACATTCAAAAATGCCATCATTCTTATTCAAAACTTTTGCCCGGAGACATTTCATAGTGCTTTCTAGGGATATCGTATACAATCCGAAATTACAGAGAATTGTTTCAGGCTACTTTGTTCAGAACGTCGTTATAGTCTACCGCAATCCAACCATAAACTGTTTCCATTTTTATCCTAATGTACTGTCTTGAAAGCTCACAAAATCACCACACCGAAATGATATATCTCCAGCCCCGGTGAAGCATACAGGTGTATACGACAAAGATTGACCTAGTAAATCTCCGCTTGTATGTGGCCATATAACTGGGTTATATTATGGTACGTTTGTGTATGGCAATTGCCTAGCATCTGTCCCTCATTGACGAGTCTACTCCTTTTACCTGTCGTTACAGCCTACTTCTAATTCGCTAATCTACGTGGTGTCCGTTTTACCCTTTCTCATGGTAACTGATTATCCTACGGAGGTCGTCTGTTAACGTAACCGGTCAACGAAATTTTTTTATGAGAAGGTGGCCTTGCGCCAAATTTTCGGTGAAAACCTTAGCGGAACAGCTCCCAAGTGATTTTACTAACGCAGAAGATGACTGACATTATTTACAAATATTTAAAGACTACAGATTGGTGGCTCAGATTTAACTCATCTAAAGAATTTTAGATAAACATAGGTATGACACTTGCGCTTGTGTTTAAACTGTGCAGCAAACGGAAGGTTTCAATGAGATTATCAAATGATTGACGCATACATCATACAAAAATTATCGAGTACTTTTGCTTCCAGTAATCTGTGACATCTACTGCCACTAAAATGAGCAGTCTGTCACTCAGCTTGGAACGGAACTAATGCCCATCACACTGAAATGTTTGCCCGTAAACTAGAGAAGAAATGACAGTTCCCACCTGAAGCATAATTTTCATACTGCACTATTACGTAAAATGGAGTAATCACATTCAATTTGTCACATACTCCTTGTTATCAGTGATCCATATTTCGGCCAATTAAGCCTTTCAAGGTCAGTCACTGATTCATAAGGCAAGATAGAAGCGTTTCCGAAACTATAATATTTTTCACTCCTTTAGAGACTGTGCATTCTATCGACAGTAAACTCAAACGTATCCAGGAACATCAATGCTTTCGGAAAGCAAAGGATGCGTATTATTCAGGCATCATGTAGGATCTTTATTAAACATCCACTAATCAAAACCTTTCTTACTTGTAGTCCAAAGTTAGCCAGGGAATTTCTGCATTACTTTCTGTACACTAGCTACCTACTCATTACATACTACAGCTTGTAGTGACGGAGTTACGAGCAGAAGTATTTTAGAAGATCCAATCGCAGACAACGGAAATTGATGTTCATTAGTTAGCACTGAGCCGTTAACTGAAAGTAAACGCAGTTAAATTCAACAGGCTGGTACACAACTCCGCTACTGTCTAAACTCTGCAATGAATGTTTGCACTCTTTCAGGCTAAAATAACCAATTTCAAAAAGGGGAAGTCTTTGTATGTACGTAAGCTACAGCAAATTCATTCCAATTTATGAGTGCATTGGAAACCTGTATTCTTTGTGTACATACACACATATACATCAGAATGCTGGAAAAAGGGCAATCGGCTACAAGCTAGAGCATCCAAAACTTGGGCCAAACAGTCCAGATTTTAGGCTATTGAAGAATTTTGTAGAAGTTCATATACCAACACCAAAATATGATCCGCCACCTGAGAGATCAGTGTTGAGGAACCAGACAATTTGACATGACCACAAAGAAGGGTATTATATAGGGACACCTTGGGATGTATTTTCAAAAGGTTGTAGAATGCCACCGCAGAGGTGTAAAATGTAAGGAATGTAGCGACGATGAACGACCGCACAATACAACTCTTGAGTAGTCTTATGAAAGTCTACAGTAAAATGTTGAATTGACCAACGGAAATACAGAAAACATTATAAGACATTGCCTCAACAAGTGGTATTTTTCCCACACGAAACCTGCAATGGAATTTATGGCGTTCCGCATTTAGCTTCGTTTGCAAATGAGCGTTTGTCTTTAGCTCCCTCATTTGAGCATATGCCGCCTGTGTTCAATCCCCAAATAAACGGTTATTGTTTTACCCCGTATTTTTGCAACAGAAGTACTGTACTTATTAAAGAAACTTCCCTGGTTTGAACAGGTTTCCCAATAATCCATTCTGGTTTGCTACCAGGTGAAGTACAGCTTAACATTCATTGACTTTGTGCATGGCAACATAGAACTGAAGTGTAACTATTCTAACTAAAAAGATTTTATCGAGAAAGTTCGATCGATGATGATACGAAAACGTTATTTTCTTAGAGACTGTTACAGGAACTTTTTCCATTATGTAGATTCTTCAAAACAATTAAACTCTTCACCTTTGCGCATGTTTTGGCATAGACTGTAATTTCTTTAATCAATAGTCTAGGAAACGAAGGATTCATTGGTAGACCATCGAATACTTCAGAAGCGTAAACCTGCACATTGGAATTTAATTAGTTAGTTGAATGGCAAAATAGTCCTGAAAACTCTGATGTAAACTAACAGAACTCAGAGTAAATCGGTGTTCCGAACTAAACAAATGGCTTGTTGTGCGCTAATCCGAACGTGGCACGACAGGCACCACAAAGACCCTATCGATCTACGTCAGACTGGAGCTTGAAGAAAGTGTGCAAATAGAATTAATTAGTTAATAACGCAAGAACGGATGCATACAATGGTTAATTTCCCTAACACCGCTCCACTAGGGACAACCAATTGTTTAAATTGTTTGTTAAACCATAAACCAATACGAATGAACAGTCAAAGGGGGTGCAACTAGGCGAACCATAAAAATCAACATGAATGGGACTATGGTTAGGTTGACGTCACTTAGAGCATCCGGTACATTTAACATAAGATTTCAATCAAAATTAGTTGGCATGCACCAGAACAGAACATTTTTCAGATACGAAGTATGATATGACTTTTTTCAGTAAACTCTCGTCCGTCCTAAGCGTGTGTCTAGCACGGTAGCGAAGCAAAGATGTCCGTTCAGCTACGTTCGTCATTGAAACTAAAACAAACAAACACTGACGGACAGTTGCCTTTGGAAATGCAGTCAAACAACTGCGGCTGTCGAGTATCGTAGTGGTCTCACCTTAAGTTAGAACTGTTAATTTGTAAACTTTCGTCAGGATCAATAACGGCCCTGTGATGCTAACGTTATGGCCACCTGGCGATAAGTCCCTCATTCAAATGGTCAAATGCGGCCTACCTCTTCCGAGTCCAGGAATGTGCGTTTACCAAAATCACCCAAACTAACTTCCCGCACGCTTGACTATCAAGCAGGACAATTGACTTGGGCTGACTGTTCATTACAAAGTTGCTCTTCGATCGATCAAATTCCGCCCAACAGTGATTCGCTACGGCAGATAACTACGATACCCCGTGCATATGTAACAGCTCAATATTATGTAGGGAAAACGTTATCGAACAGGAGTTTGCACGTATTCTCAACGCTATGATGCAAAAAGACTATCCAGAGTAAGTTATTTTGCGGAAAATGGCAGCAAGATCCCCGCGTTCTCGGACTGTTCGAGTGCAGATGAAACTTATATTAGCCAGTTTGTTATTAGGCGACAAATTCGTGGTGGATTTTCTCAAGTGTACATTTTGCAACGCACTGTTGAGAAGCTTCCTGGCGGTAACACTGAGATCGTGGCTCACATGTGGGCGCACGTCATCTCGTAAAGTTGAAAATATGACGTACGCCCACACTCAGAATATGATCATTTGTGCTTTCTCATCGTTACCTAGTGAAGTATATTGGGGTAGCTTGTTAACTGCGTACGACAGCATCACCCAGCATGGTTTAGAAGTCAGATAACCCATAATTGGCGCTACTAAGAACATTTGAAAGAAGCCGATCAAGATGTGAGTCAATGTTTGTGTCGTCAGCGGAGTCCAGAGAGCACCCAATGTCCGTGCGACACCTAAACACCGCGATGGCTGAAGCGATCACCATTCGATTACGCCATACTTTGTTATGTCGTCAATTGACGTTCATTCAAGCTCTTCCATTTCCTACACCTACCATCCGCCCACCCATAAAGAAGCATTATATTCACACAGAACTGGCGGGGATAGATATTCCAAACCAAGACTAATTTGGTTGCTCTCTCGCTGTCGGAGTGTAACATCTTTCTCCATCGTATTAATGGGCATGTATTATTTTGAATAGGACAGACAGAAAACTGACGTGACACGATTTATGCTAGAGCATATTTCGCTGCATCTCCACTGATGTTTACTGTAGGCCGGTTGGAATGTGCAAAATCGAAATCAGCCGAAGCATAAATCGTTTCATACCAGTCTTTCTTCTGAAATATGTAAATTTGTAAAAGTTAGTGATTATTTTAAATATATTACCTTACCTCCGGAAATGTAACGATCTGGTAATGAGGTCATCAAAAACATGTCCTAAGGTTGAGCATTCTACAGTGTTTCTCCGATAAAGCAACTGAATTGAGTGATAGGAACATTTCAGTAGATGATAGCACGGAACGGATAATTCTCACTTTCACGAACGTCCCATAAAAACATTTAACAGCTTGGCTAACAAATGAAAGGGTCTAAATTAAAAGTGGATGTGGAAAATGGTTACATTTTGAAAGGAAAACGAGAAAGCAGGTTTGGTAGCACTGATTAGTCTTGCATTTATTGAGATTCCTTAAGTTCTGTCACTTAACCGAAAGGAAGAAATCCTGTTAATTCTAAAGTTGTGAACTCTTGGGTTGATACGTCCTAATGTTTAACTCTTACCCGTTAACTTCTTATACTTAAATGTTTTTGGTGACAATGATATAATGTTGCACCTGTTCATCCATACGAATAAGCACCTCGTTACTAGGGCGATTTACCCAAGTGGCCTGGTTTAGAGTGGACGCAGAAATCAGTGAATTATTCACCAATCTTCTACGGAGTTCATAAAAGTAACCCTGTGACCAGAAAGTTAATCTCACGACAAACCCGTGTTTGTTAACTGCGAGTGTATATGAGTCAACAGGGAGTTTGGTGGGGTGTGCGTTTGCCAAGTGTCCCCTAAGTGTGTATGCTAGTTATTGTGGCCCTATACACCAAACGGTAACCGAGGTCATGTCGATAAATTTAGCAGTCAGGCGTAACCCGTCATGCATGCAATGAACACGGCCATTCCTATGGCCATGATAGAAAAGATTAGTATCGGTCAAGTGGTCAAGTCCGCCTTTTAAATGTAAGAGGGTTTAATACTAAACATATAATAGAAATTACTGGACTTTGTTCCGAATACACTAGAAACGGAGGCAAAGCTACTTACAAGTTCAAGGCTGGAAATTTAGGACATGATCATTGTCACCGAAAGCAGCTCCCCAATGCTTGATATGAGTGTTTGACTGCCAAACAACCAAGATAGGACCAATCAATATTTTGATAATCCAGACGGGTATGGAATAAAAGGTATTCATTGAAATCTCCGTCTAACTTCAAAGTGTTATACGTTGCAGGGAGACCATCGAGCTACAAATCAGAGTGAAACGACGTCTACAAAACTTTTTGTTTCAAACAATCCCCGTTATTAATTCTCGTTACTCCGCAGACAGTTCGATCAAATGAGGGCAACATCCATGTCACTAAATCCAATATGCAATCATATTCCTAACCAGTGACTCTGCGGGTCATGAAGACCTAACCCAGCAGGACAAAAACGACCCAGCGGTCTTAAATGGCCACTGACTGTTATCAAGTTAAATTGCGAGCTCATTCCTCAAGGCAGTGAATACTGAGAACGGGCGAAAGTTAGATGTCAAATGGCTGGAGAACGTCCAGAAGAAAACTGCCTTTCAAAGTGCAATAGTCGCTCGTCTACACAACGCTCCTGTGTCGACTACCCCTGAGGGTATGTGGCAACAAGTCAAGAAACAGATCACGGCAACAGCTAATGAGACGGTCAGTGTGGAGCACAAAAAAGGCCCGGACTGGTTTGGTGACTACAACTTGGTTATCTCGAGCTTGGTACAAGAAAAGAATGCCGCGTTTGCCACATCTATAATGGACCCAGCCAATGGTGTGAAGAAGACTACGTTCCGGAGTATCCACTGTCAACTGGCCGAGCGTGTTCGTGGAATTAAGGAAAACTGGTGGAGGAAGCAGGGTGAGCGCATACAGTGCTTCGCAGATTGCCGGCAGCACAAGGAGTTCTATGATTCGTTTAAGAAGATCTTCGGTCCATCTACCCAGTCTACCAAAGCACTGATAGACATGGACACTGGCCGTTCTTGCACTCAGCCGGCGGACATCATGGAAGTGTGGCACAAACACTTCGACAGCCTACTAAACCGCCATGCTATCATTGATTGGGCGACTGTGAACAGCCTACTGCAAAAGGTCATCAAATCTTCACTTGCTGTCACCTCTATTTAGCTTATATTCGACTGCCATGGTAACAGTTGCTTTCCAGGAATCTGTTGAGGATGGTTTTGATGTAGTGTACCAGACGGACGGGCGTCTGTTGAATATCCTACTTTGCGGCGCTCCATGCCGGTTACATACTTCAACGATGCGCATGCTCCTGTTCACAGATGACAGCGTATTGTTCACACACAGTGAAGAAGTGCAACGTCTGGCGTCTGGAGTCGGCGGCATCCCAGTTTGGATTGGACACCAACACAGGTAAGATGCTTTCCTTTTTTCAGCCTTCTCCTCGTGGAGGTGCTGCCTGTGTACTCCCACCCCAAATCCGCATCAATGGAGACATTTTCGATAGCTCCGGGAAGTTTTTCTACTTGGGTAGCAATTTGTCGACAGATTTGTCCGTGGACCGCCAGTTGAGAGCGCGTGTAGCGAAGGCTAGTGTTGTCCTCGGACGTTTTCAAAGGCTTGTCTGGAAGAANGCGTGTAGCGAAGGCTAGTGTTGTCCTCGGACGTTTTCAAAGGCTTGTCTGGAAGAACCATAGCCTGAAGATGGCCACCAGTCTGTGTGTCTACCGCTAAATGGTGCTGTATATACTGCTGTACGGCAGTGGGACGTGAACAATGTACCAGCGGAACGTGAGCTACATGAACCGCTTCCGTGTGCAGTGTCTGAGGCGCAGCTAGGGTATTCGGTGGTCGGACGTGGTTCCGAACTCTGAGTTACTGCGG
>QNGE01009680.1:0-12199 GCA_008508345.1 Paragonimus westermani
TCACACTAAACACCGAGGACAGTATTCGACGTGGGTGATCACAAAGGTCCGTACCCCCTAATCGAAACAATTCGGATATAGTGGCGTCGTGGAAGTGCTCACCTTCCAGCTGTTGTTCAGATAAATGGAGGTCATCGGTTGAAGATATCGTTTTGAAAGCAATGTTTTCAACCTCTCTTGATATCGTAGCTGTTCGGTTTTTTGTCAACTGTACTGCCTCAGTTAGTGCTTGAACGGCTGCTTCAATGCGCATGAAACGTTTCTCCAAAGCCACCATAGCTTCTGGAAATGGAGTGGCGAATTGGCGACAAATCTCCCCAGAAATTCGGTTGATAGCTGATAGCCATGTACCTTCATTGCTACACGCCCGCGTACTGGAGCATTCAGCGACGGATACAGTTGGAGCGGTTGCAATTTGCTTTGGAGAACTGCAAGAAAACATGGTTTACTTGATCGATGTTGAAGCTATATGCCTCAGCACGGCTTCTGGTAGAGCTGGTAATGAATATTCAGAAGCTACGAATGACTTGTTCTGTGCACTCTCTGTTGCGTGAACTCGATAGCACCCATCCTATTCATCTTCGGATGACGTCANCTGTAAACACCAACCACGAATGGCGTTGACACAAAAAGCCTGATAACCCTACACAAGATTGGCCATAATTGTGTGTTCACAGAATTGTATGGTCGTATGCCGTCGATGTTCCACTGCAGTGACACTTCCTTGCAAGCAATTTGCGGGGGCGCCAGAGAACAGCACACAAACCGCTTATCAAACCGAAGTGAGCATAAGCTCCATTTCCAATGACCACTTTATCAAAAATTCTCGGAGTGTCCATCGGTATTCCGGGGTCTTTTGGCAAATTGGGATAGTAATATCTCATAGACTTCAGTATCATACGTCGGCCTTTCAATGAGATGTTTCCTCGTATAAACCATCCAACCATGTCCTGTTGAACGGTACGTCCAGGAGGGGGTAAAAAGGGAGCGTGGTGGCCCTACGGGAAAATTTTATAACGAAGCTTTCCTTCTTACCTTCAGGTGGTTCATTCTCCACTACTACATGTGGTAGTTTGGTGGGGCAAGAGGCGGGTGCGTTAGCAATGCTCAATTCCACCACATCTGGGAGTGGCTCTTCAAAAATGTCTAAATCGCAGTTTAGAATAAAAACACATTGAAAAACAGAGATCACATATCAAACTGGAAGATGAAGCGTTCGTTTCAGCCAAATGTGGACAAACATTCCTGTGATCCCACCTTGACGCTTGTCCACATCCAAAACACTTATTTAGCTGCATGAACCCCTTCCACTTTCTATGGATAGTTGACGCTGAACGGCAGTCTTTTATTCTCTGTCGAACGTAACCAATGTTGTGTGATGACATGACACCCAGAAACATATCAGCGCAACTCACCGGCATTCGAAGTCAAATTGCTCTAGGCACAAGCCTTTGTGGAAAAGTGATGTATTAAAACAATACGACAATATGACACATTAAACTGTACGCTCTGACATCTACAGCTACGGTAGAGATATGAAAATACATGTGCAACATCCCAGATAATGGCGTACTTACCGTGAAAAACCGGCATTTATATAGCTCCATTTTGCCCCAGAATCGCCCCCAATTTGCCCCATTTAAAATGGGGCTGTTTGCTGCTTTGGTCGTGTCATTCTTCCTTGAAAATCGGCATATGCAAATAAAACCAAAATCACGTATGCGATAAATTTACCTTTACGAGCAAAAGCGCATAGGCTGTATACTTTGAAATTACTCCTGCGATTTGCCACAAATTAAGGCAAGTAACATGCACATTTAAGAGCGATTCATTTTGTTCATTGTGCCCATCCAGTACACACAAATAACTTGCATACATTGTTCCAGTTTTCGCGCTTCCACTGGGTACACTGTGAATTTTCTTTATGAGCAATGTGGTGAGTTTAAGGTTCAATTGAAATTGTTTATACGTTCGGAGGAAAGGAATTTCATAGAAGGGAATATACTCCAAATGGTGGGAGATTTTCGATGAACGTAGATAAAAATTGAGACGCACTATCCAGTGGCGAAATTTGATACTACGAAATACGAGGAAATTTACTGTGAGGTGTGATTCCTAACACCAGGAGAAATAAATCAGTAGCTTAATATAGACATCGAATCATTTTATCGTATAATCGTAGAACTGCTCCGTTTGTCACGCAACTTCAAAACGTTACGCAACTGGTTTCATTGCAAGAGTTACGTTCGATATTTAGGTAGGCTATTTTGTGCACTTATGTCGATGGTTGCGACATTGAACTGGTAACATTCCTTTCAACAGTCGTATATCTGAAAGGAACACTGGATATCAGCAGTGAAACAACTGCCGTCAGCGTGGAACGCGCTACCACATCAGTAAGTGAATAATTTGGCTGGTGTGCATTATTTCCGTGCATGTCAACTTGTGTTTCACACACTCAATCAGACTTACATGACGTTTTAATAATAACCCCAATTTGTCAGTTTCCGATATAGTGAATGTCTACTCATGGGGAGATATTCGGGATGATCGATAAGCAATTTTTTCATTGCGGTTTCACATCGCGGTTCAACTTGTGAAGCAAGTCATTCATTATGCTAGTTCTGACCAAATGATCACGTGAAAGTTCACCTCAGCTGAATTTTATTGTGTAGGTAGGCCCCAGCACTAAAACGGAAACCATTAGCGTAGGCCGTCGTGGCTATACGTCAAACGAAGTGACAGTTTGTACAAAGATAACGGTTGGTTACAAAATCAAACGCTCACTATTGCGTGTGTGAAAGGGCATCTAAATAAAAACCCAACACTTATTGCGCATGAAGGTATTCAACAGTTCACATCAGTATTGCAATTTGTACACGACCATTGTGCAGCATTTCACACATATTTTGGATTTTTGTTCAAACATTTGGGGGGGGACTTCCAATATTCGCAGAAAGCGTTCACAACAGTGCATCACAACTCCCCATAATGTCCACGAATAGTCCCGTGTTGTCGTCTATAACAAGCCTCTGACAGTGAGTTGCAGTTCCAAGAACAATATACTTAAGACCGGCTGCCAGTTCAGATCGAACTTCTTACTCTTGTGCTATTTATGTTTCCTCAGCTGGAGAGAACGTTGGAATCAAGCAGCTGTTCCGGTGCTGTACTTCACAAAACTATCGAGGTTCTCCAAAAAGTCAGTGACAGGCTCATTGTTTGGTCACGATTAACGTTGGATATGCTTGCTTTGGCCAAAATGAACCCAACACTGGTTGAGGAGCCGTCGTACAGTGAGCTACGCTCGGATATAAACAGGTGTTTCAATCTGTCAAGGATGGATTTTGTTGAACCACTTACTGTTGAAGGTACTTTTTCTAACAGAGCGTTCTTGTACGTTTGTTGTATATACTCTTGCTTGTTGCCAGTAAATTTGAGTAAATGCATGTGAGCGTTCATGTTTTTCCGTTTTTTCAATGAAATGGACATGTCTAATGAATTTGCATCCACTTTCTAAGGAATCGATATTTTCTGATCCCATGCATGTGCTTTGTCAGTATGTGTTCAGCTATTTGATGTTGACTTTTGTATACTTAGCACGATTTCCTGAGCAACTCAAAAGATGCACTTGGCTCTTACGTTCACTGACAACTGCATTATTTGGCGTGATGTTTGTGAAAGGGAAGATAATGTTCCGACCCATGTATACATAGACTTTACTGTCGAAGCTGACAGATTTATGATCGCAACGAATGATCCTGTAAACTGTATAGCTCAAAATTGTGATTCATTACCGAGAACTTTTTGTTCAGCGTACATTTAAGCAATTGTTGCTTGCAAAACCGCGCCTCCTCATACTGCTCATTTCAATTCTAAACTACTACCGATGATTAAAACCACGTTCATATGGTTCAATGAGAACAATGATCGCAACCTCACTGAGCAGGCCTAGTTACAACGTTATCCACTGGATTGAACAGAACGATTATGTTTAGTCTTCCTTTTGAAAGTGATCAAGCACTTTGGACACTAATCGTACAAGATTGTCATCAAGCCATTTAGCGTAAACTTTCGCCGATTCCTATTGTGAAGTTACTGTGGATGTGTTTGACACGTTAGTCTCATTAGCACAAGGAACAGATAGCAGATTGCGTGCAAGACAGACAACAGCATTACCGAATAGCTCCCATTAAAGCAAAATACGTGCATGATACTCCTTTTCGCGAAAGGCTGCCAAGAAAATTTATTCCACCGAAAACGCTGCGTGATGTTTGACTTGAAATCAGCAGTTTCTGCCAAAACAGAGCGCCATATTCAGCAGTCGTCAGCTGTAGTTTTGAAGTGCTCCAGCCATATTATTTGAACTTCTATTGAAAGTGACCCGAAACGCGAACATTTGCCTCACGACTACTCATAGGGAAGTTCGGAGTTTGGTGTTACATGGCCCGTATTTAAAATACCCATATTATTAATAAGTTAACTCTTTCTGATCGAAATATTAATATGTGAATTTCATTGTTGGCTATGGATTCAAAGTTGTTGAATTTTTCTGATCACTGTGAAAAGAACTGCATTATTCTTTGGAAGCATTTCGGGTTTACCAATCAACCGTTTGTTTCAAATTATCCACAGGCACAGTTGAAAGGTATGCGGATATGATTTGTGGTAAGTTATTCGAGATTCGTGAAGAAATACCACCTGCTTCGGTGGTTGGTTACCCCTTGAAACGAACGATCGTTGTTCGATTTCCCTCAGATAGCTTGTTACATTAGTTTCACTTAAAATAACCGTTCTTCCATCTGAATTTCCAATCAACAATCACCCACTTTCCTCATTGTAAATTACTATGACGTCCAAAATTGTTCGCTGGGGCTTGAGCCTCAAATGATAGAGAGTGGCACAAATGATTTCAAGATGAACCACACATTATCTCTGAGTTGCGCTATAGATTGTTCACCGATAAGCAGGAGTGGAACAAATTTTCAGCTGGTTTACGTCAACGGACATTCAGAAAACTTATACTGCTAAACTGAAACCAAAGAAGGACATTCAGGTGGGGGTTATGATGAAAGTGTGAGAAATAAGGGACAAGTTTCCAAAAGTTAGCTGTGGATAAAACCGACATGACCAATCCTTCTAATAAACCACAAAATACAAGACGACTGGTAGAATGCTAGTTGAATATCTTCATTTGGAAATGTACCCATGACATACTCGACCTTGAAGTTTGACCAGATTGTTCAGGACGTGCACAGATTAAGTTGCACAATAATAATATCAGATCAATCATTCATTCACAGAGACTAAAACTCTCCTATCCATTGCGCAATGGTACACAATTATAAATTTAATGTATCTCGATAGACTGAGGTTGCTTACAGTTCTACACACTACAATGCAAATGAGATCCCCACACGTTAACTCTCAATTCTCATCGTGCCAAACATCAGCCCATTTACCAACATAAACGCATAAACGCGTCAAAGACACATAATGCAAAAAAGTTATTCTGAAATTTCAATCCATGTGTGAGACCTTCCGCTCAAAAACGGGTTACCCACGTGTTGCGCAAGAAACATGAATAATTGCACTTTGTGGAGCGGCTAACTGCACGGAGACTGTCGGCCAGCGGTACTCCCACTATCTTAGCATACGGCATTCAGTTGGTAATTTTTCTACAAAAAACCGTGGTTTGTGAAGCTATACTTTGAGACCAGTACAAAACGACAAAGTACTGATTGAATCCGTTTTAACGGTATTTTCCGACCTGCTTACTCAGCACAGTTTTGCTTATGTTTCAGTGAGATTGGGCTGGGATTGTCTGTGTTGTCGACTGCATGTTTTTCCATTCAAGTTGCAGCAGGAGCTGACGCACTTCTCTGAGAGCACGGCAATATTTAGAATTTGCGGCTTGTGTCCCTCTTCTGCTCCGAGGTTGAATATAAACTTGCAGTAAGAATGAGTCAAACTGACTGATAGAATTTTTTCCGATATTATTTCTTTCTGAACAGAAATACCACAGGTCTGTGTTGCGCCAAACTATTGCGTACAATGTGGATCTATTAATAGGCATGGAGACAGATCCCATCCGTAAAACAACGGAGGAGCGAAAGTGTGACAGATATATCAAGACTGAGTAAAAATACCAATGGAAATCCCAATCCAACTAGAAGCACACCAACGGAGCTTGATGGCTGGGACAAGATGATTCAATGTTGATATGTTGCCTCACCTATAGTACACTGCGTTGGCATTGTTGTCGGCCAACTTACAACACTAACGCACAGCAACTGCTAGTCGTTATGACCAAACATATTGACACGTTTATCGAGTTAGTCAGAGTTTGGCGAGCTTTCGATATTCGCAACCCTAGAAACACCTCCATTTGTCCACTATGGGCTATTTTTACACAACCTGATTTGAAGAAACCTGACGTAAAATCAGATATAAATGTGGTATTTCGTATCACAATGGAATGTGGCCAGATTTTCCGTATGCGACGAACGATCGGACTTTATTAATAAAACGTTAATAATGTTTCTGAAAGGTCTTCATATCTTGAGCAAAAGGGTAATGTTTCTAATCCTGGATAGACCGATAATTATTTCATTAACATTTTCCTCATTGCGATTCTGTTTTAAAGTGTGCTGTGCAAAACCCAGTTTGAAGAAGATCACGGTTGCAAGCTATAGTTTTCTAAATAACCTAACGTCGAACAGAGAGAAAACGCTTAAAAAACCGTTATTCATTCTCTTTTTCCAGTCAGTCTAACAATTTCATTTAAATGAATTCATTGTTCTGGATTGCTTATCTGAATTAGCGTTGATATGACCATCAAATTTATCACAGGAAAATGCCTCGAATCAATTACTTCTGAAGGAGATAACGCTTCGGCCGGTTTAGTCGACCTCAAAGATAGTGCTATCGACTTCATTGTAATATATACCTGGAAATGACACCATATTCTTTATTTCAGGTACTGATTCATACAGTGTCACAGATGATGCCAAAAATTCGAAAGTGGAAATCACAGTGCGGTCAAAAGCAACTCCAAGTGATCTCTTGGTAACACCACCAGGTGAGGGATTGAGAAGAGATAGACCAACGATGGTTTCGTGGGTAAATTGTGAAGCCAGTAACATAACTAAAGAATAATTAATATAAAATGCACAGAGTTAGCCTTAGTTCATGCCGTTTAAACGCATGATTGTGTTCACCATTAGAAGGACGACCAAGTTAGTTTCAAAAAATGTTCGCGAGCATTTTCTTGTTTACACAGTAATTTTCTCTCGAATGATATTAAAAGCAGGCGGGAACGCATTCAAACTTAATTCGAAGCTTGAATAATGAAGCAAAGAAGTTCGAACTTAACCACCAAATGCACACAAGCATCCGGTGAGGAGACACCGATTAAGAAAAAGACAGAATATGTTATCATATTCATCTAAAGGAGTTTCAATCAAGAGCGAGCCAGGACAGCAAAGTCGAAGGAGATAACGCAAGGTGAGTTGAATAGGAAGATCCGAAAAGCAAGTGAAAAGCTGCGAGAGAGAAAAAAGTGAAGCGAGTAGAAGAGAGAAAGAAATGCATATAATGGACCACTGTAGACAAGAGGAGACCAATGGAAAAGTAGAAAGGAAGCAGACATAAACACGCAGTGTCCAACTGCTCAAAACTGAGACGCCTACTGTATGACTTAACCACGGATGTCAGCCAGCATAAGCCCATTCACCTTGTCGCTGTGAGCGATTCTGCACTGACAGGAGGTAGAGAACCGTGCACATTGGTCAACATCATCTGGCCGTGCAAACTGGCGGCCAGAAACATATGTCGAGGGAAGTAAATGCTGATTGTTGCCAGTGTCAAGGGTGGAGGAAGGAAGCTTTGTTTTCCGAGATCACGTTCATGTACAGTGTTGTGCCAATATTGGCCATCGTGGTGTCGTCATGTTTCATGGCACGCGGATACACCCGCGTTTGTATTGTGTCCGTTACAGATTCGAATACTAACGAAACGGATGTGCAGTCTGTCGCCGGGATTACTCCGACGCCGTTAGACACTGCTGACGGCAATCCGTCAGTGGCAATACCAGGTCAGGGACTGGAGGGCGTTGAACCAAAGTCAGTTACAGCTTCGAATAGTGACGAAACGGATGAGCAGTCCATCGCGGTGATTACTCGGACGCCCTTGAACACTACTGCCGATGATTCGTCAGTGGCAATACCAGGTCGAGGACTGGAGAGCGTTGGATCTACTACAGTTCGTGTGCAACAGGGGTTGACTGCAGGTATGTGGCATAGGAATTATCATGTTATTGCAAGGTGACTATTTGGGCATATTTACTGTTGACGGCAAACAACGGTTCACTGTGATAGACAGGGTCATGCCGCGTAACATTACTGTGACAAGATACATCGTGTCAATGAACTGTGTGCCACAGATCGGAATTTCAAATAAGCATGGGTACTGGGCAGACAAGCTGTCGATCAACAAGATGTTCATCGAGCAATTAAGGGTCACCTATTTTTTTCCAAACTCTTGCGATTAACTGTGTTATTGTGACTACTCAGATATCGAACTCTGTGCATTCATTTGTTATTTGCTTTGCGCTCCATCACATTGCCGACTGGTCATTTGCCCACTACCAACCATCGATCATGGCTGTACCGCGGGAACCTGCTCACATTTTGAGTGTCCAATCGTATGCGGACTGAACCAATGTGGTGGATTGTCAGGTCGGGGGTGCGAGTTTTCGAACGAGTCTGTACCGCGAAAATATGCTCACATTTCCAGTGTCCAATCGTCTACGGACTGAACAATACTGCTAAATTTACAGGCAAAACAAACCAAGAACCAACAACTTGCCATATATGGAAGAAAGTTGTTCTGTTCATCATCGTGTTAAAACGTTATCAGAATGAAATAACTCACGTGCTCACTAGATTTTCATGGTAGTTCACAAAATTAAGCTGCACAACGAATTCGGCCCATCTTGCGGACGTCTCCCTTCTGAAAATTGAAATCCGCCCTTTGTTTGCCAATAAGATTATCGTAGTCACTAAATTCTTCCTGCACCATCGAGGTTCATTCTTCTCATCTTCTTTACTCTCTTCTCCTCTCCTCTTTCTTTCTTTCCCGTTTTTCCCACATTTCTTTTCGGTTTTTCCATTCGGTCGTCGTCGTTTTCATGCTTTTCTTTCCTCTCTCCCTCTTTTCAGGTTACCTTCTCCCTCTGTTGGCTGCAATCCCCGTCGTTTTTTTCGCGTTTTTTCTTTTGCCTTGCATTTCTTTTATTGTGCAATTCTTCATTCTCCACGACTGATATTTGTTCATGTTTTTTTGCCACTGTCCAATCACCCTTCTTGGTGTGAAATCCTCTTGCTGCTTCTCAACTCCATTCTGCTTGCAAGTGTTTGTCTCTCCACTTTTTTATTAAACTAACTCATTGCCTCACTTTAACCCTCCCTTCTATAATGTCCGTCCACTTTCTGTGATTCTCCTTTTCGATCTCAATGTTTCTACATTGCTGTGGAACCTCAAAACGTTATGTGTAACATATAGTTTGCCAGATGAAACTTTTTTCAGATCTCTTCTTGGATTGTTCGCTGACGATTCAAGTTCACAACGCGTTATGCGTAATCTGGTAAATGCTTCTCTCAATATTCAACAACAGAGGTGATCTATCCTTACAACGGTGAACGAGAAGTCGCTTTAAAACGGCACTAATTTGACCAATGTACAAGAATTTTAATTCTCTAACCTCTAATGTGGAAATCCTCAGAACTCAAACAAAAAACGTGCCTGTACAACAAATTGACAACTAGACACCGCTCAACAATAGTGGACAATAAAACGGCGTTGAGCTCAATCAAACAAATGGTCATGGTTGGATCAGGGCAAAACGACTGATCGAGCATCCATAAACGACAGGAATCATAAGTTGCTCAAGGTGAAATACGGAAAAAATTGTCTAACTTCGAAATTCAGAAGTATGCAGTGTTCGAACTGAAGGAGAGTAAAGGAATCGGTAAGAGTAAGTGATGTAAGGACGAAGGTGAATATTGTAGCATATTTAGAAAATAGTTCAAAATGCACGGGCCAACTTCCAACATCAACCAATGCTGAGCAATCTCAGAATGGCGCAACGAACCTTAACAAATCAACTTGATGTTGATTGGAACATTAATACTGCCGATGGGGCATTTAATTTTTCCGCTGTTTTAGCAAGCCTCCTGCTGGCGTTCAATGTGGTTGTCATCTTGTTTGGTTGGGTAGCTCAGTTCTACTGTGATGATTTGCTACTTGGTCCACCGCTTCAATCATAGTTGTCAATGAAAGTGGTCGCACTTGAAAGAATTCACTTTATCGGGGGTATAATTTTTGAATTTCATGCGAATAACCTTTGAGATGTTCACTGTGGCTTGCACAAAATCATTTTTTTCGCATGATAACATTGCAAAATTATAGATATCATATTAACTTTATTTTGCAATCGGGCTTTCAAGACTGTTTCCTTGAGATCAACTGTCTACACACATAACAACAATTTTCGTCCTCACCCCTGGATGTCGGGTTCACATTTTCTCCATTTTTGTCGACTGGTCACCCATCAGATATTCAATCATCAGATTATAAGACAAGGTCTTACAGTTGTAGTGAAGGTCCGGAGATTCAGGTTATTGCCAAATTGAGCACCACCCCACTTAATCGACTCCCCCGCATTCATAACATGCTCAATTGGTTCGACAAAGACAGTAACTTCAATTTAACTGAAAAGTCCTGATCACCGGGAGGTCGATTAGACGAAACAAGGTGATTCTGCTCGTCCTCTTTTCGAAACGATTGGGGATGCTTAACACAATATATGCAACGTTGCGATTGAGCGTTTGGATTTGACTATTTGATCGTTTCTATTGTGAGGTTGTTGGCTCTGTGGTTAACACGTCAGTCTCACATGCAAAAAGAGCAGAGAGTTAACTTCGATCCGAAAGGGATATCTTCCAGAGGTATTCCTGCACAGATGCAACCTCTTGCTTTCAATACCAAGCTGTATTTTACACAGGATAATGTTTGCTTGGTCTACATGTCGCGACCGCTTGCTAACCGTTAGCCATTTGCTAGTGGTGAGTAGTCTGAGCTTAACTGACTCACAGTACATCACTGTCAACTACTCAATAACATCAGACAAGCTGGTAGCAGAAGCTTGCAGATAAGTGCATAAGTGCTAGTTGCTTGAAGGGAATATTGCTTGCAAGTAAGTTGGTGGATACATGTCAACTTTAACTTGTATCTGCTAACTTGGTCATAAGTAATATTCCTTTAATTAACCAATATTTATGCACTCAACCGACCGAGATGTCACTCAACACAGATTTTAAGAAGTTGGCATCCTCTACACCAGCGATCTGTTAGAGGCGCCTAAAATTATAGAAACAGTCGATTTGGAAACCTCGTCTCTTTCATGCTCCATTAAATCGCGCTCCGTGCTCGTCCTCGAGAAACCATCAAAACATCGTCGAAAGAAGGATAATGACGGATACAGCATTGAAGAGTAGGAAACATCTAATCATATGGAGACCACTTCTTGAAACGTCTTCAAGCGCAAGTAATTTTGGCTCAACAACGATAGTGAGGAGGCCTCCGATATACGCTGGCCCTAGAGGTTACACTCGCGTCTTGCACTCACCGTCTGTACCCAGACCAAGACAGGTGGGGAGAGCATGATACGGCAGGCGATTCCAAGTGTATGAGTGAACGCAACCTGTGCAACGAGAACGACGTTCTTAGCGGCAAGCCGAGCCTCATTTCCGAAAGCAAGCTTGAAATAGTGTGATTGTCTAAGCACTGACTTCACTACAATGTTGAAGTTTTGGCAGATTGGCGTTTGAACACAGATGGTCTTTGAACAGCGTCAGCAACAGCACAAAAAATTCCGCTGCGCAATTTCAGCATTATTGCAGTCTCGTTCCGAATCCACAGTGAGCTGAGGTCTCCAATTGTCAACCAAGTTTTGCCAGTCCAACAATCAATTTCATCGAACAATCAGTCTGAATCTATACAAATATGTGTTTGGGCAAAAATTTGGACTGGTTGCCAAATGTCACCGGATTCCAAGATTGTTCACAGTATCTCATCGATTTTTGAGTAGAGCAACACAATGCGCCCAGCAAAGACCGGACCAATGCAACGAAATTTTATC
>QNGE01009681.1:0-12199 GCA_008508345.1 Paragonimus westermani
GTCGAGATCACTGAACTCGTTGAACCTGCAAGGCGATATTTTATATTACTGATGAGTAATCGGGGTTGGGTCTATTTTCAAGTTGAACATCACCTACATTTGATCGCAGCGTTCATATTCAGATAAACTTTTCAGCAAGTTTCTTCCGAACAGATAGAAGAAAATAAAACTAAAACCGAACCCATGACTACTCATTAGTAGTGTGTATTATTGGGTGGCTATAAATTTCGCCCAATTTGGTTGCATACACAACAGTATCAGTGCACAAGAAATATGTACTTACAATTTTAGTTTTACCTGTTCAATTGACATTCACATCTTTTGGAAACGATGCTGAACTACGAACAGCACAAATTGTTGGGTTGACGCAATGCCCATTTAACTGGTACTTCAAGCCATGTTAACACAGGAAAATGGTAGATAGGATAAAAATTGAACTGTTGGGCTCAAATTTTCAGTACGGTTCGACCTCTAGCTGAGTAATCGTGTATTCACAGTAGTTGTCATACGCAGTATGTCGCCAATACGTTCATCCATAATAAGAGCTCCGTTGTTCATTAAGAACTTTTCAGGTTGAATTCGAGCAAGACCCACAGATCTCATAGCCAGCCACAGACCTTTTCTGTGGAATTTGTAGTTAACGTCAAACACAGGCTGAGTCATCTAATATTCGATTCTTGATCCTCAGAACTGGTGAATTCTGGATTACGCAACACATCATTGCAAATCCCAAATTAGATTTAGCCAAACTTCGCCGGCCTTTTTGCAGTTTCGTGTTAGTTGAACTTTCAGAGCATGTTCTTCTTTCGAATAGAAGCACAAATGAATAGTGCAGATTCCACTTGATGAACTTGTAATTGCCCAAACTCATCCTGGAGGCCCTAGTTTGCACAAACGTCATTCTGGCGTCGTTCGCTGAAAAGAAATGATACATTAAGCACTGCTGATAAACAGAAGCTGTTCCAGCTCCTTAACTAATCTCGCATTCATTTTACTGCCACCGACTTTCACGCGAGGACTTCGCCGGCAGTTGTCAACTTACTCAGTAGGTTTACCAAGTGTCATCACTACCCACCAGAAACAGAGTCTAGTTCATTCCTCCCAGGAGAGTTAACTGAAAAGATTAGTGAAATTGTGGAAGCCTTGTTCAATTGTGAGTGATGTTCAGCTTTATGCAGTAGTCATATCTGATGATGTTATGACATCGTCATTTCACGTTTACAATGCCCTACTAGTCAATAGTTATCAATCGAGTTTCAGTGTTTAAAACCCATTTCGGTTTCACAGTGTTCAGTCAGTTAGTCCACCAAAGCGTATGTCTTCTACAGCCTGATATACTACTCATCCCTTGACTGACCGGTTTTATATTTCAATAACTGTATAAGTCTGTTATATTCTTGAAGCACATGAAGTGTTGTACTAGTGATCACGGCAAGCACTCCGTCTATTTCATCGCCTCTGCTCAATAGACAGGATGGAAAATAACATATGTTCACATCCCCGGTTGACATAACTCACCTATGTATTCGCATGGTTTTAGATGTAATTCCAAGAGTTCGACTACACTCCGATAAAAGAATTTCTTCGCAGGCATCCAGTGTCACTCAGACTTCGTTAATTCTGACTTAGCTTGCATTTTACACAAACCCAATCGTTTCGTGAACGAAGCCACCAAACAGCCGACTCAATAGTTCTAATTGTAGCCACCTACTGACTTCTCAATAACATTTTTTGTGACCACTATCAGTGTACAACTCAACCTCAGTCAGTCTTTCACTTGATAACGAATTGAATACGCGAAACTTACAAAACATCATCTGGAGGTGCACAACTCGTAACGTTGACCTGATTTCGTTTGGTTTGACCCAAGCCTTCTTTATCAAATCCGTTTTCAAAGTAACAATTGTGAGATCGTACACATAACCTGCAAATATGTCTTGTTGCCTAGCGCCAGATTCGTACCCACTCAGCAATTCGTCTTGCATACCGATTCAGGCCTACTTGCCACCCCTTCTCAATCACTTGTAGGCGTTTGATCGTGAAACCAATCAGATTTTACCGGAAGCCTATTCACCACACCCCTCGACCCAAGACCGTACACAAACGTTACTTATCGTTAACCTATCCAAATGATGAAAAGAACAGGTGTGTGATTTATGCAAAGGCTATTTCACCAATACTGGATGAGGAAGAGTTGCTATAAATTTGTTGAAGAATTCTGTGTGCATTTCCATAACACTACCTCTGGTGAGTAGAGATATCAAAATATGAAGGACCAGATATATCTTGGAAAACTGTGTTTGGTACTTTTATCATTGAATTGTGCAGTTCCATTCGTTATTAACAGACAGTATCCTAGCACAGACCAATATCCTCCCCTCACGTATCCGTTCTATAATGACCCGTTATTAGACTCGGTCGACAAGAGCGACCAGTTATCGGACCCATTACTTGTGGAACGCAAGTGGAGTTCACCGACCGCATTTTTCCGACAAGGGCGACCGTTCTCATTTACCGGGGACATGAATCTAATCTCACAACTACGACGTGGCCGACCAGAGACAAATCCATTGATTGTCTACGGATAACTGTCAGGAAATAGCCGTGGTGTGAGTGCACTGAAATGGTAATTTTCATAACTCGTGGGTCGAATAAAAGTCCATTGAATTCTTTGTTATTTTCCACATGAAATGGGTATCAGATTAATGGGTGCGTTCCTTCGTTTACGGGTTCATCACTTGTGAAATTCAATGTTTGCATTCCTATAATCTAATCAGCTTACATATCCCTGCTGCTCAGCAATTCGATGTTCATGGTCAACTGCATCATACGTTCAGCGTAGACCCAAAGGAATTTGAAAAAGTCGAGACGAAATTAGGAAACAATTCAAAAAGTTTATAACATCAGATTTTATACTTTAACACTTTGATCCTAAACAAATTAATGTTGGACATCTTTTCTGGTGAAAGTCATTTTCTAATGTTGTCTTCTGGCACGTACTCAATATGCACGACATATATGGGGTTAACTCCAACAAGTGTTTTGAATAGCGGAGTACAAAACTATAACACCTTTCCGAGAGGTTTTTGAATCCATTTTTGACGTTAAGCTCAGGCTGTGCATAACCGCAAGCGTTGAAATGACGAACCATGAGTATATCCCCACTTTACGCCGGTCATCCATAAAAATCGGCAGCGAGTTCTAACGTGCAATATTTTACACGGGATCAGCAACGTATGTTTGCTTTAAACATGTCACCTGTAGATAAAGCGATTTGATTTGGGATTCTACGTGGTTACCGCCAGTTTCTTTGTTGAGTAGTGTCATCTGAGGAGAAGAACGAGGATACATTTCGAATGGACAGTTACACGCAGTTTATCTGCAATGTAGAGTTTCTGTGTTGGACAGAAAGCCTTCAATGAATCCACCTTTCAACTCACTGGTATGCCGATTAGAACTTAATACGGTAGACGGTATCAGATTATAAATCGTCTGGAATCCTTTTCAATAAAATAATAGCCAACAAAGGGGAAGCAGTCTGTAAACAATGCCAGCGTATTCATAAGTAAAGTGCTGGTTTCATAATCATCGAAGTAAAAATTCAACTTCCCCTGCAAAGAAAAATATGTATTACGTTTGGATTTTCAAAGTTGGCAAACTCAGGCACATTACCGCCTTCCACAAGGTTGGCGGGTTGGCCTGACGATGTGGAAGGCACGATCGGATGGGCTAGATTTCTAATTTGTAAGAAAGAATTTTTCATGTATACACTGAATAGTACTCGAGATGCTAAAAATTTACTCAGTTCAGACGCGTTTGTTCACAAAGACTTTATAATGTGTAATGAAATCGCCAACACCTTACGATCACGTGAACGAAACCGATTTACTACTTAAATTTAAGGTGGTTCTGTATATCCATCTCAGCCTAGAGGGGTTCGAAGGTATTGGTTTCTGTTTCCCGCAAATGTTCAGTTTTGACCTTCTGTGGATTATGTTATTATCAGCAGACGAGCCAGTCCTGCCATGGCCGCATCTAACAGGTAGATTGGCATACTGATCGAGGAGCCACTGTACCTTGAGAGTTGTATAGATACGGTTTATCCCGCCATGATATTGAATTTGTTAGAGACAACATTTCAAGTCGTTTGTGAACACCAAACACTTCTCAACTACCGAGTGTACACAACTTTGGATCGAAAATGTGAAACAAAAACAGGTATTTGAAACTGACACTTGAAGCCACGGTCGTTGTTCTATCAAATCTATACAGTGAGGTTACCTGAAAGTAACACTGAGGTTGAGGTGATATAAACACTGTGGTAAAGTTCACTTAATTTTAGGTATACATAGTCTTTCAATCTAACCGAATAGTAACCGCCAAGCAAACAGCGTGTGACACAATGATTCGCCGTTAAAAGGAGCATCACCACGTAAAACGAAGTGTGCGGTTTGAAGAAATACTGTTTTCTCAAAGAGAGCTCTCCTGTGAATAAAATATCTTTCCTAAGAGTCTGCAAACCATGCATTCCGTAGGATGCTTCAAAGTAATCAGTTTTATGCTGGCGTCTGTACCTGCATCTGCTCAACAATATGGTCCTCCGAGAGAATTCCAAGCGGCTATTTCTAATGCAAAGTACGGCAAAAATATTGTATTCAACAAAATACATGATCGGATACTTTGCACCTACTTTCCTACTGTTTAATTCTTTAGTATTTCGAACACTGAATACTACCATATCCACTAGACTTGCAGCATCAATCTACACAATGAATAGAATACAGGGTAAAAGGGGCAAGCTAGTTTCTATGCAGCTGTTTCTCTTCAAGTGACTCAACGCATCTGAGGTAGCTGCATAGTATTTTCAACAATAAAACAGAACTGTTATGATGCAAGCATTTGGCCTAATAATAAACCTTAACCTGGCTTCTAAGCTGCTCAAATTTAGTTTTGTGGATTTTAAGAAGGCCCATGGAAAATTAGGCAAAGTGTGTAGACAAATCATTAACTAAAAATAAACTTAGCAATAATTAACGCTTAGGTTAGATTTGGTCGAGTTAGACTAAAAGTCCTAGATTTTTAAGCGACAAACCTTTCTGATAGCAACCCTGCAATAACCAGTGATCATGTCACATGGATGAAATACTAACTTTGATTATGATTGGTGTATCCCTCTGCGATGGTTGGAGAGCCCGTAAAAGAAACGGAACGAGAACTCAGACTCGTCAGTCGAAATCAAACGTCTGCTGGCCATTGGAAAGCAAGCTGCAAGCTAAATGGACTACCATGGTGTGATCAAGATGGCAAGGTATGCGGAATATACAAACTTTTATTCACTATCGACAATTCCTGAAGAATCTACCGATCATAGTTATTTACAGGAAATGGAGCATAAGCAATGACCTTACATAGCAAGTGACGACACTACAAAATAAGTTCACAAGTTGACACACATTATTTCGAACAGATCAATAATTTTATTTTTAAATTGAACTTAGTGATGTGTAAGCAATTCATTCCTCTGGAATAACCGTGGATAAGTCTTCAATCTTTTAAAGGCATAAACATTCAGACAACAATAAGCTACACTGTAACCAACAAATCGATATTAGGAATTTCGGCTGTTGTACTTTCAGCTGACAGTATGTTCGAGAACGTCATCAATAATAAACACAAAAACATAAGATACGGAATATACAGAGCACCACAAATTAGGCTAGGCTCGTTGAGATCGACTGAATGTTTGAGAGCAAGTTCCTACCGTAAACTTCATACTGCATTATTGAGAACAGTATTGTAGCGAAATTTAGAGCCTCCTTCCTTGACACATTTAACAGTTTGTGGCTTTTGATGCACCGTTCTATAAAAGTTCTCCATCTAGTCTGGTCCGGTATAAGGTGATGCACTATTAATAGGCTGTAATAAGAGTGAAACTCATCAGAAGTATTTATTTCGTTAAAAATCTATCACACTCTAATTGAGCACACTGTGGTTGTATATGGAGTGGTTAACTACCGAAACAAACCGGGATAAAACGATCATGTTTTAATTCTGTGGTTTTTGATTTTTGGTGTAGAACTTGGTTTTGGAGTATTACATCCCGTATTCCACCAATGGATTTTTGACCGGCCTGCAACTTCATTGGTTTGCATGACGTACAGCAGAGAAATTGATGCATCTCACTCTCATCTCACTGTATCAATCAGCGAATCATTGAACTGAACTCAGACCAAATCGGTTAGTGTTGCCCCGTCAGTTCGAGCATTCATTCAATCTTGGTTGAGTGAATACAATTCACATCTTGGATAGTTTTAGGATGGGTAGAGTCAGATTGCAGGCGATAGTTATGAGCTCATTCATTGAACGAATAAGCGTGTGGGCTGGTAACACGAAGAGGGTTTACCTGAGTCAGATGTAGTACAACCACCATATCTGGCTGATGAAGCCGAAACGGCACGTAACCAGTCTCAGTGGAGTGTTAATTTTAGAGTGAAAATCGGACAAGAAAGTGATTTTAGAAATCTCGTTCAATCAGTCTCTGACAAAAATTTTTATTACGATATGTATATTGAACTTTGTCCGTTTGCTAAATTAATGGATTTTCCGATGCCTCCCTGTGAACAGACGATCGGCGACCGGTTTACTTCCTGGTTGGATTTTTCAGGTAGAAACAACCTGAAAGACGGCACTTGTTCTGGTTATGAGCTGAGATGGACATCGGCTCATCCTCTGTGTTATGATCAATTTCCACAGCCAGGTTTCACAGTAAGTGCATTAATTCCCTGTTATAAGCGATGTGTCTGTGACCGGTTATTTAACGGATGAATTCGTCGGCTCGTAGTACGAAGGATTGTAGATCTGAGCCCTGACTAGATTAACAGAAACAAAGACGAAACCGGGAACAACGAGTTATCGCACTGATGATGAAAAATACGAATGTTCTATTTTACTATTTCCATTGAACACAAAAACTCAGGATAAATCAACGAATTACAGTAGAATTATTGGTGATCACGCAATTGAATGCATTCACTGTGACGGGTGGTGACGTGTATTTTACCAGAGATGAAGAGAAGACATCTTCAAAGTTTAAGCGCATGCAGACCAAGAACCACAAAACTGGTTAGTTATCATTATTGGATGTTGACAAAACAAACCTTTGAGAATCATCTGCACACTTGTTCATCACGGTTTCCGAAATTCGGTTGATATTTCCCGTCTGAATGAATACCCGGGGAGATTAGGTAAGAACTAATGGAAACATTATTTAGCCTCAAGGTATCCGGACATCACACAAATTCTGTTACTTCCCTGATATAATAACTTGTTTTTTTGATCAAATTCGGTTTGCGAGATATCATTTCTCACAATGTTGGTCTTGCTATTAAATTGTATGCGGATGTGGATCAAGTTTAATTAAAAAACATATATGGTAATCTTTGTACACTGGTAGGCTAGGACACTGATCTATTTTCCAGCAAACCTCAGCGTTTTGATTTGCTGGAGAAAAGTATTTGAAGGGGGATTAGATTGTTTCTTCTAAATCAATTGGAATGAAAATGTTATTCTATATTTATGCATCTAATGTGTGGTTATTCGAATTCTAAAAGTCACATTCATTTTTATAAAAACAAACAGTAAATTCGAATTATTTTGGATTACACAGCACTGGACGACAACTTTCGACACTCAGTTTTCCCCGTTCAGACTCCTGACGTAAAGGCAGAATGACAGTCTTTCAAACGGCCATTTTTCACATTGATAGTTCAGGTGGGCTAAGACTGTGCAGATACTTCGACAAATACATGTTACTAATATCTTACAATAATCCCTTCGTAGCAAATGATGTCCGTAGGTGGCTGATCTACGTTGTTCATATCAAAAAAGATTATCGGTCTGAACACCTGTGAAAGAAACTAGGCAATGTGAAATATGTTGGTTAGAGAATGAGCACTGATAAATGCTAAAGCCCTAAGGACTGAGTACCAGCGTTCGTGCCTGAGGAGTGCCTTCAACCTTCAAATCGAGACAAGTTTAGTATATTTTTATTGCATTTACAATCCAAAATCCGAACGTTCTTCAGAGCGGACCATAATATAGAATCGCTATATTTCACATTGATTAGTCGTTAAATAAGTGTTCTGGTTAAGTTTCACACTTCATCTTCATGTGTTTCAACCCTGTGTTAGATGTGATGACCAACACCTTACTATTTCCATTTTCTGTCCTTTTCGTTCCACTTTGCAAACTAAGGAGTTGACTAGTTAATTTTTGTTATATGCATTTCGCGCATATTTTTTGTCAGAATAGATAACGATGTATTGGACACCTGTTACAGGAAGCCGGACAAGACAGTGCATACATAAATATTCAGCGGTTGGGAACCAACTGACTGTTTCGGCAATTCAATGAAAAATGAGGACGTTGGTTCTGTCCACGAACAGTGTGTTATTTGTTCCGTTGGACTGATCGAACTATTCTCCGATGAGCATAACAGTAGTGACTAGGGTAATGAAAACTATTGCAATAAAGGGTATCTGCGGTGCTGTCCAGTCAGAACAACCAGATGATTCGAGATGATTACGCCCGAGTTGCCGAATCAACCTTATATGAGCTTTAAGTACTCTCACAGCACTGACTACTGTCTTTTGTCTACCCAGTCGTCCGGACTTATTTCCACAGCACACTCGTGAGAACACCTTGCCGAAATACTCCATAAAAGCAATGAAGTATCGGAACCATCGCTTTTGAAATCGGTGCTCATGAGCGCATGGTAACAACTGACTGTGAACATGCCACAGCTCACCAACAACATGCAAATTGGTGTCTGAGAGGTAGACCGTTTTTCTGAAATATCCTGTAAACACCGCAACTGAACTATTAACGTATCACGAGTCAAGGACCTGAGGACCCCAGAAAAATTTGCATCCTGTGACAAACGATGGGTAACACACTTAAAGCATGGTCCAAGCATTTAAATTTCTTCAATTTTAAAGTTTGAATAAACCAATTTCTTTGATAATGATCAACAAAATACCAGTACCCAATCTACTAGATTCTATGGGCGAAGAGCGGTCGCAAATGTTCAACAAACTTTCCCGCCTGTCTTCCAACGCACACCAACTAGTGGAAGCTGTTTAAATTGAGCTGGTGTTAAATTGGCTGTGTTGCGGTAGAAGGTGGGACTTGTTGATTATCCTGGTGTTCTGTTATTTTGAGTTTACCTAGTCAGCCGAAAAAAGACGGTAGTGTAACCCGGATGGGTATTATTGTGACACTTCGATTGCCTTTGATTCGCTACGAATTGTGCACGAGTGCTGGTCATCACCTCAGAATCACTAGGAGAGATAAATACTTAACGATTAGGGTACTATTAAACAAAGTAATTGCAGTGAAGTAAAGATCATCTAACTTAGTAAGAAACTAGGTGTTGTGCATGAGGTTTGTAGTATTCAGCGTTCAGATGACCAGGTCAAAAGGACCCACACCTTGTTAGGAACTTGAAAAAGAAGAAAGATAAGAACCACTTAAAGTCACGGCTGCTTCCACGTAATGGTTTCTTGATGACCTTCAAAACTGTACTTCATCACTCGAATACACATTTCGTGACGCCGTGGTCAGTCATGGATGGATGGATTCAGCACAAAATCACAGTCTAGTTAATGACTGCAATTTTTTCAAACCACCACGTCTAAGTAACCTCCAGGTTTCACAACATTCCAGTTGGAAGCTGAGATACTTACATGGTCCTCATCCCAGGCGGTCAACAGTATTCCTGGCTCCGAAGTACTAACAACTGATTTAAGTGACTCTGAGGAATCCATGAAGTAGGTTGGATGGTGAAGTTTATCTGGATAGACAATACTATAATTCAGAGTCCCAAAGCACATCTGAATAACTGACTTTCCAGAAAATACATGCGACAATTGTATAGCGCTGCAAAACTGCAAGTAGGCTGGTTTAATATGGTGAGTTGCTGCCTTCAGAGTGCTACGATAATCACATTGAGTTCGTGCTTCGGTGTAACATCTTGTGAGCATATCAACTACTCACCTCGGGACAAAATTCTAGAAGCACTTAGTCATTCTAGAGTCTTCAATTTTTGGTTACCAAGCGCAATCATCTTCACAACCAAAAGGCAGTTACATCAAATTATCACAAATAGGACAGCAGTGTTCGTGTTTCTTGTAGAGTTATTGAGAAAAGACGGGAAAACTGCCTTGAATAAATTATTTGTCCATGATGGGTAATTTGTTTACCGAAACCAATCAGTAAGCTGTGCTTGTCCCATTTTTATTTGGAGTCTGTCTACACCAGATTCCACACACCAGATTCTACACCGTTCTTTACAAAACGGTTGAGCATAATCAAGCTCAGATTACGACATTCTGATCCCAGAAAAGCCTTTCGATCGACCATGGAACATGTAGATTGCCAACTGTGCAGGTTTTTTGAGCCAGTAATTTGTGAATTTTTTGGACTGAAATTACAAGTTAGTCAGTCCACCTTATGAAATCTGCGAAGAAATACTTGTGATTTCATGGCCAGGGGCACTGCCTTTTTGGAAAATAGGTTTCTTGGACATGTGCAAAGTAATAAACGACGAGTCAAAACATACACATCGCGCCGACTTAACGGGCAAAATTCTCATTCCATTTGACATGAGTAGAAAATTTGCACCCGCTGCGGTGGCTGAAACCCAAATCATGGTTAGTGACTTTTTTCTTGTAAAAGATCATTACTGCCTATCAAGGATTAACGTGGTACCGCCCACATTTACTAGAACTATTCACAGCAGTTTCCTTCTCGACAGTGAAGGAAAACATTTTTTCTCAACTGCAAGTTTTGTCCGCTGTGATCCTCGCTGAGTTGGACTGTATTGTGGAAAACTAACTTTGTCATTCATGGGTTATCTAATCTGACGATGGTACTGCAACACACTGACCGTTCCTTTTGTTAACATCCATTGGAGACGAAGTTCTTCTGCTTTCGAAAAATTCGGCTTTTTACTGGAGGTGTCGGAAGTTCTTTCGTTTACGGTTGCTGGTCTTCCTATTGTGCTGATGTTCACCCGTGGAGAAGAGACTCACGAAAAACTGCGCACAGCACATTTCGAAATCCTAACTAATCTAAATAACGCCCACACTTGTGAATGGCAAAATCACCGTAGCAGTGACATCGTTCAACTCCCTAAGTTCTCTTAAAAGCCTGATGACCGCTCCTGTCTTAAGTGCCATCCATCCACTACAATGGACGCAGTATACGATCACACTGTTTTCTTGGGCTGGATTTTGTTCACAGCATCTGACCGTTATTCTAACTCTAGCATCCTAACCCTAACATTACCCCCAATTCCATGTGCTATTTTGGGGACGAATATAGTTCAGCTGTAATTTTACTGCGGTTATTTTTTACCAACAAATTTTCGAAAATGCACACATTTCTATCCTATTTTGATGCCAATGGTGGACCAGTACTTTTGGACGCAAATGAATTCGTCGTGTTAAGAAGTGAGATTATGAGCATAAAACTGCGTGATGTTATGAGTGTAGAACTCGTTTTAACAACGTGTAGCAAAGGGGTGACTAATCATCAATCAGTGTCTATGGGGTGTCCGGTCTTCTAAATGGTCAGCTGGATCCATATACGCTGCTGAATACAGTGAGAGCAGAAGGGCACAGAGGTATCAGAAATCAGTGGTCACCATGTCTGAGCAAAACGTACAAGAGAGATATGAGTTTGTAGTTATTAGGTGGTTGTCATACTGAACCTATCTAATATAGTGTCATTCACGACCTGTTACAATTTTTCTTCAAAGTGTGTGTAGCATATACCAGTTTTATTCCTATGGCAATTGAAAACTGGTGATAATCTGGGCTCCATTCCGGATGTAAACTATCAAAGATTTTCGGTTACCTGATCAGTAAACCAGTCACCTCAACTTGGAGAAGTTTTGTAGAAAGGCATTACTCGGTTCTGCTCAATACCGCGAGGACTGAAAACGGTCGGTATATGTAAACTTCGGGTGAGGCTCTTATTAGATTAGAACTCATCAAAACCATTAATTTAAGAGGGACTCATTTGTGAAAAATCAAGGTCTTGATTGGATTTGAACCTGTAACAGAAACAGCATGCCTGAACTGGGGAAACTCCATACCAGCTAACCAGAAATCACTATTCGGGTAAACAGCAAACACGT
>QNGE01009683.1:0-12192 GCA_008508345.1 Paragonimus westermani
AGGAACACTTCTGATTCCAGAGGAGGGCCGTCTGGAATGCAGAAGTTGGTTTCAGGAGCCGCCGCAATACAAGACCTGCGAGAAAATTGGATGCGATACAGACAGGGCTAATATCTCTGCGGTTGTCATATAATGTTCTGACACCTGTGCTGATAGGCACCAGCCAAGAGGCACTTCCTTAATCCCCCATTTGGAACGGTGTGGTCAGTCCAGACGACGATCTCTCGCCACCATCCACGAAAAACGCAAGAGAAGGAAATTCCAGACCTGAGGTTCCACTACGTTTCAATGGTTTAAGTTACAAAGCAACCTCGGTTTCCGATGGATGGGCTACCATAAATAGCTACACAGCTTTAGGTCAGTTGAACTGTTTCCCAAGCATCCAAAGTTATTCGTCAAGCCGCTGTAACAAGCCGTGAATTTATGAGGCACCGTTTTCAGGTGTAGTCTCGATAACACCGTGTCGACAGCTGTTGCAACCACGAATCAGAAAGAACAGTACCCCGTTATTCTCAGAGAAAAATATTTTCTATCACTTACTCTTGTTCGGAGAAGTAAGTCTCATGGTTCTTTCGACATCAGCATCATCATCACGGATAGCAATATATCAGTGGTTCCCGCTGGTGCTTAAATGCCACATAACCATGAAGAAAAGTGAACTATGTAGAGAAAACGAGAACAGAAAAGAAGGGGAGGGGAAGGAACCTAGCTACTGAAAAGTGCTTCGCCTATATTCAAACATTCAACATTAGGGTGACTATACCTTGCAAACAAACAACCGAGCAAGACAGCTTCCTGACGACTTTCACTGCCCCGAGCCATTAAGTGCACTCATTTCCCACACAACCCGGTCAAACGACAACACACGTCACTGAACTCGATTAGCCACCATCTCACCTAACGTCTCCAGCCACCGACTTTGTGATTTACGAGTTCCCCAGCCTGAGCGATAAACCTAACCAACAATGGACAACACTTTCGTGGACTTCATTTCCCCACGCCAGGTCATCAACTGCCCACTTGGTACCTTACGCTAGTCGGCCGCGACATCATCATCATAGGCAGCAATACATCAGCGGTTCACACTAATGCTTAACTGCCACACAACCATGAAGAAACAGCAAACCCTATATAGAAAGAGAGAAGGAAAAAGAAAGGGACGGGAAGGGACCTAACTACTGAAAATCACTACGTCCATATTCAAACACCTTGCAAACAAACAACCGAGCTGCCACGACATCGGCAAACAGTGCTCGGCTTGGCGGATGACTAGCTGGCATCCTTAGTACTTGGCCTACCCATCTAAGTCTGTGCAAATGTAGGGATTGAACAAAAGCACCCTTTGGTAATCAGTGTCAAACACCCTAGAATTAACATCTTCGTTACTTACTTGCTGGTGCCACCCGATATGAGCGACCGAATGCAAACATCAGTGGTCAAATACCTGAAGACAGCTCACGTCTTCCACCCTGAGTTGCCATGTCTCGCTGCCGTAAAGTAATACAGTCCTCATTGTCACCATATATATGCAACCCTTAAGCTTCAGAGAAGCACCACACTGCTGCTAGAAGTGCTCCAGATTGGCGGATACCGATCTAGCCTTCCAGATACGCGCTTCTATTTCATTCCCTACCCCTCCGCTGTCGCTGACGTAGCTTCCCAAGCATACAAACCGGTCAATTTCCATGACTTCAATAACTAACGTTAAATCTACGTAGTCACAGCAGTCTTACGGAAGTAGTTTGCAATTTGAGGTTTTCCGAGGTACTTAGCAGAACGTGAAATGGCTCCTAGCATTGTTCGTTTGGAAAGTGACGAAAAACAAAACCCTGTCGTCAGCACGAGGTACACATCGGCATTTTGAGTGCCACAGACAGTCCTCCACTATCTGGCCTGTGATGAAATTAACAAAAATGATGACCGCCTTGAAGCACGCCACCCTCGGTGCTGAAACTGTCAGACAGCTCACCGAAAACACCTACCTGAACTGAAGTATGGGAATAAGGCGCCGGCAGCATGCTCACAAACTTCATCGGTACACCAGTGCGTTTTAACAACTATAAGAATGCAGATGGACAAATGCCACGGCCCTCGTAATGACTGCGGTCAAGCTGACTCCCCTGTAGCTTCCGCAAGAGCCCCAGACTCCTTTCTTGAATATCGGGGCTACTATCGAGTGACCCAAGCACGGAGAAATGGTCTCCGTCATCCACACAGGTTTAAACAACTGCGTCAGAAACCCTACTAACGCATCTTCACCTTCTTTGGAAGTACCGGCACGAGATCATCTAGGTCAATAGCCCTACTGCATTTGAGAAGCGAACTGCAAATGTGAACCCCAGTCTTAGTGGGTGGCCCTAAATCCGCCGACCAAGCTGAACAACTACAAGTTTACAGCAGCAACACAGTAGAACCGGAAGGCCAGCCAAACTGGCCCTCAAAGTGTCTCGCCCACCGCTCTCACTTTGTGGACCTGTTATGGATTAGTGTGCCACCTGCCTCGCTGATAGCTTCGCTGACAGACGATCGCCTGGAACGAGTAGACCGGATATGTTGAAGAGTGTGCCGATGTACTCTGAAACAAAATCAATTCCCATTACGTTAACCAAGCCTCATGACTAGCGTTCAGGCTACGTCTCAGTTTTCTATGGATCTTTCCTAAACTTGTTTTAGGAACTGCCAGGAGGAATGTTCCGTCTAGCATCCAACTCCAGGAATTTCACCGAGATCCAATGTTCCACGAAAACCCGTGCCTCACGCAACAGTATTTGTTTCAAGATCTGGGTCCAGAAGTTATTATAAGGATCCTCGAGGTGAGAACTAGTAAGAGGGTTTTGACACATACCTCACCCAGCAAACACATGGCCGACTACGAAGTGCTGGCTAACATCGGGGTTTTGCGGGGGTAACCCGAAATCTTGTGTAAATTTCCTTGCTGTCATTGTCTATTCATACTTCTGCTATTTTGGTGCCCGGTGCATCAAAAAATGACATACGATCACTGTTATTCGTCGTCGAATAGTATAACTGATTGCGTGTTGTATTATTCGTGTTCGATAGTATCCGTATTATTTTTTAGCCTTGTGTTTCCTTTTCGTTAACAACTGTCATTTTTGCTCACAGACCATAACACAATGACACACACGAGATCCGGCAGCATTGGTGGATCGGAGGTATCGAGTGCTTGTGGTCGTTTCGGCTGCCGCATGACTGTTCAGAAGGGTATGCAATGCCAGACGTGTCTTCACTGGTACCACTTCAAGTGTACTGGCCTCAGAGAGGACGAGTAAACCTTGCTCACTTCTTCAAAAAGGCCATTTATCTGTGAGCTCTTTCGAGAAAGCTGCACCCCACTCAAGGCCACGCTGGATCCTCTGCTCGCCACCCCGAGCGATCAGAAATCAGACACGTGCAAGTATGGCTGCAAAGCGTCTAAGGGTGTTAGCGCACAGATAGCTACGGTAGAAAAAGCCCTGGGTGTTACTCGAAGAGCTTTATCTGACATGAAGTCAGAACTGAGCTCGTTGAATGAATATATTGCCCTTGCCCTTCCAGGCGCGGCGACTGCTCGCGGGGCAGTGACTCTGTCTACTGCTCAAATTGAGGAAGTCGCGACGAGCTTGAAGGATAGGGCACTCCGGGAGAGAAGGCTTGTTTTGTGGGGACGATTTCCGACCGCATTCTCTCCAGGAGAACAAGCCAGAGCGGTGCTAAACGCCTCTTTCCCTCGAGTTTACAAAAACGGTTTCCGCTAGCGGACCTCGCTCCAAAGCTACCACGAAGTCACTGGGACTTCTTGAAACGTTACCCGCAAATATTAGCACAGAGGAAGTACTAGAAAAATCGGCTGAATTAAAGAAAAACCACGCTAATCTCAGAGGAGTCCCGCTGGATCGCTCATTACAGGGGCGGTAGAAGCGTTTTCAGCTTGCTAGAACAAGGTCATACATCAAGGCTGACCCCAAACTCCAATCTAGCGTGAAAGTCCCTATCCCTGCTCTCAAGAGGAGACCAGTGTCCTCGGATAAACCACCCCCAACCACCCGCATCAGACGCTACTGTCCCCATCCCCTTGGAAGGTCAATCGCCTGTGGAGATGCAAGGGTCCGGAAGAGCAGGTCTCAAAGGAGTTAAGGACCACCACTCCTCGCCTAGACCCCCAACCATCTCACCCAAAAAAAGTTCCGTCAAGATATCCTATCCCTAAGCTTTATAGCCCAATGAATCTGCTGGGGTGCCCCCTGCATCCAAAATGGTCCATACCTGTCTTACTGCAGCGGCCCTCTCCCCGGCTGGATCGAGGTCATCTCGTCTTATATTCTCTTCTAATCTACAACTCCATCCAAACTTTCGAGGGTGCAGAACTGCAAATCACCCTCCAGAAGCTCCGAAAGCAAGAGCGGTCTGCAGTTCATCGACCTTGGGCCAACAGAGGCGGACGAAGCGTCCCTGTGGGACACTCACATGTGCCCAAGCTGTGATGAAACGACTAGCACTCCCCAAGACAGCTCACAAAACTATACCGCCAGTTACGCACCACCGCCCTCGCTATTGAGACTGCTTTCTCAAACTCATCCTCGTGTACTTCTGTCTCATTTTGCACCAAGCCAAACGAGGATGTAGCCTTCAAGTGCGTGTACACCAACTGTCTGGGTCTTCTGAACAAACTCCCAGAAATCAGACAGCTGGCACACGACACTAGCCCTCACATTCTTGCATTAACAGAGACCTGGATATTTTGCGGATAACAATGATAATGAACTGCATGTCCCTGGGTACTCTGTGTACCGAACGGACTCCTCCCGTGGACGCATGGGAGGCTGTGCTGTCTTCCTAAGCCAGAAGCTCCCGGTACCAACTGTCGTAGGGAAATTTGCCTTCCCAGAGGAATGCGATACGCTCTGGATCAAAATCCAACTTCGTAAACATGACACGCCTCTTGCCGGTGTTATGTGCCGTTCGCCGTCATGCAGTGCATCCGACGACGAGGCCATTCTTGCTACTCTAGACAGACTCACGTCTACCCAGTGTTTCTCCCATCTTCTTACTATAGGTGACTTCAACGCGCCCAGACTCAACTCTATGGCGGCTTTTCACGAGGATTGTGGCTGCGGGTTCTCGAAACCCTGGGCAACGTTGATCCGTGAGAAAGCCTGGACACAGCATGTCGATCTACCTATAAGGCACCGTCCAAGACAGAAACCCTCCTTCCTCGATATTGTCATTACGAACCAGCCTCACCTGGTAGATAGGGCGGTCAGTAAACCACCGCTGGGGCATAGTGACCACATGCTACTAACTTTTGATTTCATCTGTAACTAGCCCCAAATTGCCGTATCAACGACTTCATTCCGAAACTTCCAGAAAGTTGACTTCAACGCACTAAGGACGTTCTTAAGTACACTCAGCCTGACATCCGACTCAGTGAACATGAACTGCCTTAACTTTAAAGCTGCTATTCACGAAGCTGATGAGGCATTTGTTCCTCGAAAACTATGGAAGTACTCTCGTGCACCGCTTCCGCGGAACATACGTCGTCTTCTTGAAGTACGTTCCCGTCTATTCTCTAAGCAGTAGCTAACGGGTAGGCCAGAGGATCTAGAGGCCTTTCGCTCTGTACGAAACAGGTGCAAGCGGAAAATCCGGCAACACACTTAACATGTACAGTCAAAAATCCTACAGGTGGCCCGCGAGAATAAGAATTTTCTTTTCAAGTATATACGTCTCCAGAGAAAAACAAAACCCTCGGCGCTTCTTCTGCGGCTTCCCGACGGGAAAACCTCCTCCATCCCTTAAGTGGTTACCGAGGTGTTCAGAGAGAGTACTACTCAGCGGTCTACAATGTGGATCTGCCAAAGTGGCATCCAATTCTTCCGCGGAGACACTTCCAATACCCCCTCCTGACAACTGACTTCTCTGTGTCCGACATTCAGAACCCCCTGTTTAAAGTTAATCCTTACAGTGCCATGAGACCAAACGGGATCCATCCCCAGATCCTGAAGGAAGCGGCTCCAGGTTTGGCGGTGCTTCTCCTTGATCTGTTTAAACAGACACTCTTCCAGAGGCATGGAAAGAGGCCACTGTCACCTATATTTAAAGCGAGCGATCGTCACTCTTCTGCGAGTTATCAGCCGATCAGCCTTACTAGCATCCCATGCAATATAATGGAGCGACTGTTAAAACGCACCACCTTTAAGCATTTCTTCTCCAATAATCCTTCCTCTTCGACTCAGAACGGCCTTCTTCCCGATCGGTCATGCATAACCAATATGTTCATCTTCATGGATAGCACAACGGAGGCCAANTCTCTGTTAATGCAAGAATGTGAGGGCTAGTGTCGTGTGCCAGCTGTCTGATTTCTGGGAGTTTGTTCAGAAGACCCAGACAGTTGGTGTACACGCACTTGAAGGCTACATCCTCGTTTGGCTTGGTGCAAAATGAGACAGAAGTACACGAGGATGAGTTTGAGAAAGCAGTCTCAATAGCGAGGGCGGTGGTGCGTAACTGGCGGTATAGTTTTGTGAGCTGTCTTGGGGAGTGCTAGTCGTTTCATCACAGCTTGGGCACATGTGAGTGTCCCACAGGGACGCTTCGTCCGCCTCTGTTGGCCCAAGGTCGATGAACTGCAGACCGCTCTTGCTTTCGGAGCTTCTGGAGGGTGATTTGCAGTTCTGCACCCTCGAAAGTTTGGATGGAGTTGTAGATTAGAAGAGAATATAAGACGAGATGACCTCGATCCAGCCGGGGAGAGGGCCGCTGCAGTAAGACAGGTATGGACCATTTTGGATGCAGGGGGCACCCCAGCAGATTCATTGGGCTATAAAGCTTAGGGATAGGATATCTTGACGGAACTTTTTTTGGGTGAGATGGTTGGGGGTCTAGGCGAGGAGTGGTGGTCCTTAACTCCTTTGAGACCTGCTCTTCCGGACCCTTGCATCTCCACAGGCGATTGACCTTCCAAGGGGATGGGGACAGTAGCGTCTGATGCGGGTGGTTGGGGGTGGTTTATCCGAGGACACTGGTCTCCTCTTGAGAGCAGGGATAGGGACTTTCACGCTAGATTGGAGTTTGGGGTCAGCCTTGATGTATGACCTTGTTCTAGCAAGCTGAAAACGCTTCTACCGCCCCTGTAATGAGCGATCCAGCGGGACTCCTCTGAGATTAGCGTGGTTTTTCTTTAATTCAGCCGATTTTTCTAGTACTTCCTCTGTGCTAATATTTGCGGGTAACGTTTCAAGAAGTCCCAGTGACTTCGTGGTAGCTTTGGAGCGAGGTCCGCTAGCGGAAACCGTTTTTGTAAACTCGAGGGAAAGAGGCGTTTAGCACCGCTCTGGCTTGTTCTCCTGGAGAGAATGCGGTCGGAAATCGTCCCCACAAAACAAGCCTTCTCTCCCGGAGTGCCCTATCCTTCAAGCTCGTCGCGACTTCCTCAATTTGAGCAGTAGACAGAGTCACTGCCCCGCGAGCAGTCGCCGCGCCTGGAAGGGCAAGGGCAATATATTCATTCAACGAGCTCAGTTCTGACTTCATGTCAGATAAAGCTCTTCGAGTAACACCCAGGGCTTTTTCTACCGTAGCTATCTGTGCGCTAACACCCTTAGACGCTTTGCAGCCATACTTGCACGTGTCTGATTTCTGATCGCTCGGGGTGGCGAGCAGAGGATCCAGCGTGGCCTTGAGTGGGGTGCAGCTTTCTCGAAAGAGCTCACAGATAAATGGCCTTTTTGAAGAAGTGAGCAAGGTTTACTCGTCCTCTCTGAGGCCAGTACACTTGAAGTGGTACCAGTGAAGACACGTCTGGCATTGCATACCCTTCTGAACAGTCATGCGGCAGCCGAAACGACCACAAGCACTCGATACCTCCGATCCACCAATGCTGCCGGATCTCGTGTGTGTCATTGTGTTATGGTCTGTGAGCAAAAATGACAGTTGTTAACGAAAAGGAAACACAAGGCTAAAAAATAATACGGATACTATCGAACACGAATAATACAACACGCAATCAGTTATACTATTCGACGACGAATAACAGTGATCGTATGTCATTTTTTGATGCACCGGGCACCAAAATAGCAGAAGTATGAATAGACAATGACAGCAAGGAAATTTACACAAGATTTCGGGTTACCCCCGCAAAACCCCGATGTTAGCCAGCACTTCGTAGTCGGCCATGTGTTTGCTGGGTGAGGTATGTGTCAAAACCCTCTTACTAGTTCTCACCTCGAGGATCCTTATAATAACTTCTGGACCCAGATCTTGAAACAAATACTGTTGCGTGAGGCACGGGTTTTCGTGGAACATTGGATCTCGGTGAAATTCCTGGAGTTGGATGCTAGACGGAACATTCCTCCTGGCAGTTCCTAAAACAAGTTTAGGAAAGATCCATAGAAAACTGAGACGTAGCCTGAACGCTAGTCATGAGGCTTGGTTAACGTAATGGGAATTGATTTTGTTTCAGAGTACATCGGCACACTCTTCAACATATCCGGTCTACTCGTTCCAGGCGATCGTCTGTCAGCGAAGCTATCAGCGAGGCAGGTGGCACACTAATCCATAACAGGTCCACAAAGTGAGAGCGGTGGGCGAGACACTTTGAGGGCCAGTTTGGCTGGCCTTCCGGTTCTACTGTGTTGCTGCTGTAAACTTGTAGTTTTTCAGCTTGGTCGGCAGATTTAGGGCCACCCACTAAGACTGGGGTTCACATTTGCAGTTCGCTTCTCAAATGCAGTAGGGCTATTGACCTAGATGATCTCGTGCCGGTACTTCCAAAGAAGGTGAAGATGCGTTAGTAGGGTTTCTGACGCAGTTGTTTAAACCTGTGTGGATGACGGAGACCATTTCTCCGTGCTTGGGTCACTCGATAGTAGCCCCGATATTCAAGAAAGGAGTCTGGGGCTCTTGCGGAAGCTACAGGGGAGTCAGCTTGACCGCAGTCATTACGAGGGCCGTGGCATTTGTCCATCTGCATTCTTATAGTTGTTAAAACGCACTGGTGTACCGATGAAGTTTGTGAGCATGCTGCCGGCGCCTTATTCCCATACTTCAGTTCAGGTAGGTGTTTTCGGTGAGCTGTCTGACAGTTTCAGCACCGAGGGTGGCGTGCTTCAAGGCGGTCATCATTTTTGTTAATTTCATCACAGGCCAGATAGTGGAGGACTGTCTGTGGCACTCAAAATGCCGATGTGTACCTCGTGCTGACGACAGGGTTTTGTTTTTCGTCACTTTCCAAACGAACAATGCTAGGAGCCATTTCACGTTCTGCTAAGTACCTCGGAAAACCTCAAATTGCAAACTACTTCCGTAAGACTGCTGTGACTACGTAGATTTAACGTTAGTTATTGAAGTCATGGAAATTGACCGGTTTGTATGCTTGGGAAGCTACGTCAGCGACAGCGGAGGGGTAGGGAATGAAATAGAAGCGCGTATCTGGAAGGCTAGATCGGTATCCGCCAATCTGGAGCACTTCTAGCAGCAGTGTGGTGCTTCTCTGAAGCTTAAGGGTTGCATATATATGGTGACAATGAGGACTGTATTACTTTACGGCAGCGAGACATGGCAACTCAGGGTGGAAGACGTGAGCTGTCTTCAGGTATTTGACCACTGATGTTTGCATTCGGTCGCTCATATCGGGTGGCACCAGCAAGTAAGTAACGAAGATGTTAATTCTAGGGTGTTTGACACTGATTACCAAAGGGTGCTTTTGTTCAATCCCTACATTTGCACAGACTTAGATGGGTAGGCCAAGTACTAAGGATGCCAGCTAGTCATCCGCCAAGCCGAGCACTGTTTGCCGATGTCGTGGCAGCTCGGTTGTTTGTTTGCAAGGTGTTTGAATATGGACGTAGTGATTTTCAGTAGTTAGGTCCCTTCCCGTCCCTTTCTTTTTCCTTCTCTCTTTCTATATAGGGTTTGCTGTTTCTTCATGGTTGTGTGGCAGTTAAGCATTAGTGTGAACCACTGATGTATTGCTGNAACTGACTTCTCTGTGTCCGACATTCAGAACCCCCTGTTTAAAGTTAATCCTTACAGTGCCATGAGACCAAACGGGATCCATCCCCAGATCCTGAAGGAAGCGGCTCCAGGTTTGGCGGTGCTTCTCCTTGATCTGTTTAAACAGACACTCTTCCAGAGGCATGGAAAGAGGCCACTGTCACCTATATTTAAAGCGAGCGATCGTCACTCTTCTGCGAGTTATCAGCCGATCAGCCTTACTAGCATCCCATGCAATATAATGGAGCGACTGTTAAAACGCACCACCTTTAAGCATTTCTTCTCCAATAATCCTTCCTCTTCGACTCAGAACGGCCTTCTTCCCGATCGGTCATGCATAACCAATATGTTCATCTTCATGGATAGCACAACGGAGGCCAAAGACAATGGTAATGTCTCGGATGCTATCTTCTTCGATCTTGCCAAAGCCTTCTACCGTGTCCCACACGGTTCTCTGGTACATAAACTAGAAGCCTATGGGATCCAAGGAGAGGTTCCTCGCTGGATTGCTTCCTTTCTTAGTAACAGGACATCCAGAGTAAAAATCGGTTCGGGCATTTCGTTTCCCTCCCAAGTTACTGCGGGAGTTCCTCAAGGATCGGTACTTGGTCCAGTTGTTTCTGATACACATCAATAATCCCCCGGGGTGATCTCTAGCAACGCCCTCCTTTAGGCTGATGACTTAAAAATCCGGAATGCGTGTGATCCCAATGCATTGCAGATTGACCTTGATCGTATTAAGTGATGGTCAGGTGACTGGAGTCTCCCTCTAAACGACAGTAAGTGTGCGCACATGTCACCCGGAGGAGACCCCGGGAACTTATTCGTGATACATGGTGCACAAAGTGTCGTAGATATCACGAAAGTAGACCTCAAAAAAGACCCAGAGATCTGGCTCTCGTCTGGTTTGTCCTTCTCTTATCATCACCAGCTGGCCGCCAAAAGGGGTTTTATGACTATTGGGATGATAGGAGCCTTCCCCAGCATAGACAGGAACGCCTTTCACACGCTTTACGGAGTCTACATAAAACCATTGCTCGAGTGTGCCGATCGAGTCGTCTACACTGATTTGATGAAGGACGTACTCGCCACTGAACGTGTCCAGCGAGTAGCCACCAAAATGATCACTGACGTACAGCATCTCTCCTACGAGTCTCGCCTAGATCTTTATTCACTTGAGTTTCGAAGACAGCGGTGGCTTAGTTCTTACACACTTTCTCTTTAGCACAGGACTCGTGCAACAGTTGACGAGGTCACGAAAAGAAGCTCTATAAGCTTCGACCTCGGACCTTCCTAAGACAACAGTTTTTCTATTATAGAGTTACGAACTACTGGAACGACCTTCCACTAGAGATTGTTAGCCGTAACACGCGACCGAAACTAGTTAGTGCGCACGGATCTAATGTGAAATGGTAGTTGTTACACGGTTGGTTCTTTCATCTTTCAGACTGCTACATCAACGTTGTGCGTAGGGATCTCGAACTGACGGACAGTCAGACAAACAAGTAGGACACTTGTATTTGAACGTAACTCCCTTGTACTTTTGTACCCTTATACTTTTTGATATTCTAGTATCGCCGTGTGTTGCGCAATACATCCTCGGTCATAATCTCTATCTGCTCTTCTAGTTGTTACAATTTGACGACCCTGCCAGGATACAAAATGTTGAAACCCGCAAAGAAACCTGAAGATCAACATTCGTCTACTCTTTCCACCTCCGGAGACTTCGCTCATCTAATGCAAACCCTGACGAACATCCTAGACAAATTATCGACGAAACCCACAACAGCGGGGTGCATGCCCGTATGGGCCTATCTCCGTAACTTTCTAGAAGAATCTCACAGTAACCTTATTCTCAATTTGCTGCACGGAGAGGCCTTCGATATTGTTGTCGACGCAAAACTTCTGGGCACCCCCGTGTCAGATGAGACGTTTACCGAACAACGGCGTCTATCCTACGCCGCCCCCTTGCATCCAACTGTTTACCGACAAAAGTTCCATGTGCGTAGACAGCTCGAGGAGTAAACCGTCCGGCACCTGGCCGAACGCGGATAGGAGAAAGAATCCTTAAAGGAACTCCGGAAGCGGATTTGTGGACAGATAGTGGAGGGGATTCGGCCAACGAACACAAAAAAGGAGTACCTACTGCAACATGCTGACCAGCCGACTCTACTCTGTATGCCCGTGACTTCGCGGACCAAC
>QNGE01009684.1:0-12192 GCA_008508345.1 Paragonimus westermani
GATGGTACGACGATGTTCTCAGGCGCTGAATCCCTCAGTTCGTTAACATCTCCGTCCCCCAAAACATGGGTCCGTGATAGCCCTGCGCGGTACTCCAAGGCAAGCCAGGACTTTGCTCATAAATGCGTATGCAACCGTTCTGCTCAGCTGATCTGCTGTAAAACTGGCTTCCACTCATCGTGTAAAATGGTTGATCATTACAGCTATGCAGCGATTTTCATTTGGGCTTGTTGGAAGGGGACCAAAAATGTCTACACCCCATACGTGCGCGGCTTGCTCTGTTACGATGGATTGCATGAGTGGTGTTGTCGTCATTGTTTCTCGATTCTTTTGACACTTGGGACACGCTCAAATGAAATCGATCAAATCTTTCCGCATCGTAGTCCAAACTACCCTTCGCCGCAGTATATCGAACGCTCGTCCTTCTCCAATGTGAACAGCTGCGTAAGTCAGTCGGATCACGCTGACCCAGTGGAATAAATGATAGTCTTCGAGGTCGCAGCCCCCTCTGTACCTGCGTATCGACGACGAGCTGGCCGTTTTCCAGATGTAACTGATTCCGGATGCGTGACAATCCGCTCGGTTCCGAAGTCAATGTTGTTGGTTTGGTTCCTGCTAGTTACTGGTCGCATATTTCAGGTACTTGATGGTCTTGCTGTTGGTTGACCAGTACTCCGTTCACAGATGTGGCTTCAGTCAGCCGCTCATTTTCCTATATCGGTAACGGCAATGCGTTACGTACCCTGTTGTTTCTGTCACTGACATGTCCGATGATAAAGTTGAACTCGTAGTCAAAGTGCACAACGTGTCATTTGTCCGCGTCTTCAGCCAGATAAGGGGCTTGTGGTACGTCTCAACACGGAAGTTTTTCGATATCAGAGAGGTTCTCCACCTTTCTGTCGCCAAGACGATGGCTAGACACTCTTTCTCCGTAATGAAATACTTTCTCTCGGTTTCCGTCAGTACCCGATTGACGTGCTCAGTTGTCCCCGGCTGTTATGAGAGAACTGCCCCGATTCCGATATCACTTGCATTCATTGACACAGTGAATGGTTCATCCAATTTAGAGATCGTCAGGCATTATCGAATGTTGATAGCTTCCTGCTTGAGTTTGTTGAACGCCACCTTCAAGTCCTCAGTCCAGACCGATTTCTTCTTCCTCAACAGTTGGAACAGTGAATATGCTTTCTGAGAAAACCCCAGCGTAAATTTTGAGTCGTAACGAAATATTCTGTGAAAAAACCTCAGTTGCCGCTTCGATTTTCGTGTTAGAAAATTCTTGTTGGTCGTCAACTTCTTTGGTAGTGCTGGGATCCCTCCGCTACCAACTGTGTGTCCCAAGCAGACAACTGTACTGAGCCCGAATTGGCAATTCTTACTGCTCAATTTTAGGCCAGCTACATAGATTCGTTTTAGCACCGCTCACAACCTTTACATTTTTCGAAAATATCACCATGTCATCCCCATACACGGTAACTCCTTCCTGATCCTCCAGACTGTGAAGTAAGAGACATCTGAACGTGGATGGATTGTTGCACAGGTCGAACGACATCCTGAGGAATTTGTATCGCTGTTCGTTCACACAAAAGGAAGTTTTTGCCCCATCCTCTCGTCGTTAATAGTTACCAGCAACCGGAACGTAGGTTTGTGAGGGATATTATTCTGGCTCCGTGCGGATATGTGAAAATCTCTTCTTTTTGCGGCCTCGAGTGCGCATGCTTGATTTTCACTCGGTTCGCCTCTCTGAGGTTGGTACAAACTCAACAGGTTCTGTACTTTCGTAATGAACTTAAATTATACCCTCCGATCGGTCTGCTTTCCACGCCTGGCTGCAGGTCCGTCGAATGTTCCATCCATGCGTAAAATCCGTACTGATCATCCACAATAGTGACTAAATGAGCTTACTTGAGCGTGCTTGACGACTGGATAAAAGCGTCTGATAGAGAGTTCGCAGCGACCCTGCTCACTCGATATTGCCGCTTGCTGCTCTCTAGGTTCACGTTTTCCTTCAATCGACGTAGATGATCGGCACCTATTATAGTTTCTTTCAGGTTATCAATTACTAACATGGCGTGGCGTTGCCTGGTAACACATTTCTGAATTTCAACATTCTGAGTCCCCATTACCTTCCACATCGTCCCTTTGACCACGACTATATCCAGATTGCCTGGCCTAACCAGAAGTCCCTTTACTACATTTTTATAGATGACGCCTTAGGCCCCGTATCCGCTACCGCGATCTTTTGCTCTTTCTCGATCGGCAATTTTTCCCCCTGGAACTTCCTCATGACAACCCGGTGCCGCAGAAAAACATGAAGATAAAGGTCAAATAGTACAATGGCGGGCAAAGTGTTCCACCCCATTAAAAACAAGGCAGTCTTCTTGGTACCGGATAAGTCTTCAAACTTTCTACTGTTTTTGTCAATTGCTCCACTTTCTTCTCGAACCCTCTGACTTATAGCCGTCTAACTTTCATTCGTATGAGTAGACGCTGTGCAGTTCCGACCAGATATTTGATGTCTGCGATCCCACGAGTGGGCTTGGTCACGACACCTTCATCACGTTGTGTTCAGGGCGCGAACCCATAGCAAAAATCGTCCAACAAATCACGATGTTTACTGTCCAACTCGCATGTCCACAGGCCAAGCGCGCGATTGCGTTTATGACCCAGACTTATAATCCACAACACAGCTACACTTTCTATCTACACGTCATGTGCACTTCTGCCTGGTTTTGTGTGTGTGACTGACGCTTTCTAATGTAAATTTTTTGCTTACCATCTTTCGCCAGTTGGTTCGATTTCCTTGGTGGTGGCTCATCCGGTCACTCGTTTTGTCCGCCAGCCACCGCTTATGAGCTTTGACCGTATCTTACCACCCCGCCTAGGTATTCCACTGACTGTTGGAATGATCGCGCCTCCACTTTTGTGATCAGTCACAGAATGACTTCGCGAAACCAAGGACGACTGGCGGTAAACACAAGATGAGTTATGACAGGGCTGTGCAGACCGCTGTCAGCGCAAGACGTTCTACAAAAAATTTTCAGCTCTTAGTTTTCATTCTTAATCGTATATAGAAGACATTACCATGTACTCCTGTAATGAACTACTTACTGTCTATTACTATTGAGATTTCTCTTGCTAACCTATGTCTTACGATTCATTCATAGTGATGTTTGCTCTACCTGTCCAGTTAAATAAACACTGGTTGAAGGAGACTCTGATGTTTCGGGTAAACAACCGGAGAGCATCATGGAATTCAGGCGTAAGGACTTTGATAGCGTGTTAAACTGGTCGAGTACCATTGACTGGATACACGTAAACAGCCTGCCAAATCAAGTTAACAAACTTTTTCCTGCTCCCTGTCTGCGTTTAGTAGATAAACAGGAGATACTGGACAACCGCGAAAAGGAAAGTTTATAGGCGAATATAGATTGATAGGATAATTTTTTAAGTCTGACGACCCAGTTTCGGAACTTGCCCTGTTCTAGTTGATTCACTTAATTTGGAAAAAACAGACAGGAGACAGTGCCTCAAGAGTTCAAAGATGCCGTCCTCGTAGCCTTGATTCAAGGGAGGGAGAGTGAACAAATCACTAATGGTTATCGGATCATCGGTCAGTTGAAGTGCGCTGGAATGGTTTTAATAGGAAATCTGTTCAACCGACTTAATGCAGATGTTTTGGAGACAAGTATTCCTGAGGAGCAGTGTGGATTGTGGATGAGTCCAAGTAAGACTGATGTAGTGTCCACTGTCCGCCAACTCCTGGAGAAGTATAGTGAACACGACCAGCGGCTGTATCATTTACCTTGGGGTTTTGGAGAGGCCGTTGACTGTTAACCTTGAGGTGTGGTAGTATCCGTTTCCATACGATAGTATACCTTGGATGTTGCCAACGAATTGTGCTTTATCCGAACCGCCTCCATCTACAACATCTAAGGCGCTCTGTGGTATTCCGTAGCCAGACATGGTTCTGTCCATAGATGCTTTTGCTGAGTAGATAGAGGTTGGATTGAAGCCATCCTGATTGTCAACGAGTTTCGGCGTACAGGTCACGTACGCCGTTTGAATGAGGAACGGGTTTTTGGACGACTGGTGCGCTGCAACAAACAACATGTAAATAGTGGCCGGAAGCTGTGATATCATAATGTTACGCAAGTAGGTCTTTCGCGTTGTAACACTGGTCTTAGATCGCAAGGGAGTACTTTCCCGATCTACTAGAAATGTGAGATCCGAAGTTGTGTCAGGCATTTCATGATAGACAACCGCTTGGTTCTCATAGGTACCACAGGTCGTCTTAACGTTACTTTGAGGTGGTGCGATGAATGCACTTGAGGATTTGGTTAGGTCACCTCCATACTGTCAAATGAAAGACGGCGAGCGCGTTACAAGCAAGTAAGTTGAGTTAGTTCTACATTTTTCTTTTGTATTGGCAATCGACCGCGGTAGTTTAGTGAATCACCCACTCTCGTTTTTAGAAACTTTGGCCATGGCTGTCTTTTTTCTTTTCAACGTTGCCGATACCTTGTGATCCGTTGGTTTTTACGTTCCTCAGTCTCTTGCATCAGCAAAATCTTAACAATAATTCAACTATTCACAAAGTCTAGTGTCTCTTTTCGAAAGGGGCCGACTAAAGAGTCTATGAAAATGTGACAGCTGCGATTATCTGTTAATGGTGTTCAGTCTGTATAGAATTCTCACTATCAGAAAGCTCCGACACTCAGTCCTTAGAGTACCCAGCTCATAACATCGAAACGAAAAAGCTGAATAACCGAACTCATTCACTACGCCTGAAATCAGTGCACGACGATACTGTATTCATAAGTTACAAATAAGTGAAGAGAAAGAGTAAGTTCCAGTCCCTTCTAGAAACGCTCCAAATAATCTGTTTGGTTGGCTGACGTCCACTCAGCGTATGTGGACTAACAATGATGTTTTGGAGTATTGTATCCACAAACTGGCTTCAGATTTGGAACCTGTCCTTAGGATTTATCCATCTGAGCACAATAAATCTTCAACTGTTAGTTTTCTTTCTTAATCGTACATAGAAGACGTTAATATGTACCCCTGTAATGAACTAGTTTCTGTCTTCTACTCTGAAGATTTCTCTTGCTAACCTAAGTCTTACTACTGGAATCTCTCTATCTTTTCTCATGAGAGGTCAACGGCTCACTTGCACACTTGCCTACCATTCGAATAACCAACATTGACCGGTTGGACCACAAAGTCCAGAACTCACACATTGCTTGATCTTATTCCTTCTGTGCGTGAGTGAAACCGCGAACGGTTCTGTCCAAACCGCTTGCACAGAAGGTTGTGTGCTAGTTATATGTAGCTTCGATCATTGTGATAGGCCAATCCAGAAAAGGATGACGCCAACCATTTTTCGAAAACGGCCCTCTTCTGCTTGCCAGGATGTATCGAAGTTTAGACACTTAGAATTCAATCCTGTCTTTTTCAGAGAAGGATCGGCAGTGGTAACTCCACTATCCTCAGAGTAGCTAACGGGTTAGATTCATTTTAGTGACGGCCAAAAATCTGTACTCGCCATGTGGATAATACTTTGCTAACTATTAAGCGAGTTATATTCGAACTATTCTTGCGAAGACATATCTAACCATCAGATTAACCGTGAAGGTAGAAGCAAATCACGATCGTCTGTCACTTCTACGTTAGTTAATTTATACAGTAGGGTAGTTCTCTCAACCTTACCACCTGCTTAACAGGTTTACGACAGTATGGTCAGTTCACTTTTGCACAGGACATAACGATTTTTTACACGTGCACATGACCAGAATTTAACACACAAAAATCGACGTCCTTTTTAGTCATCAAAGATCGTCGTGCCATTTGCCTCTAATGACTCGTTAACCTGGTTGTCAGACCTACAAAAGCACAACCACTTCTCACAGTATAGAAACTTCTGTAGCTGGTCATAAGGTCTTGAATCAAATAGACGATACGGAGTTTTTAGAAAGACGACACTGTGTTTACTGCTTGTCAGTTTGAAAGACTGTATACCGGTTAGGCGAACTCACAACTGCATTTTCAGTATAAACTCTATGGACTGTTTAAATATTTGCATTAAGTGAACCCCACGGGGACTCGAAACTAGAGTGAACTCAATCCGAAATAATCACAAAAGTCAGCTGTCGATGTGAGGTCCTGCAGTTCCCGATCGAGTGTTAGGCATAAAACAAAATTCACATAGAAAATGTTCAATTTATTAAAGGGTAGTTCAAATGTACATTTAGTTTCGAGGATCCAAGAACCGATGGTTATGACCTACCCAGGTACATGACAACCTAAACGACTTGCATCAGTAGCTGGATTCACTAAGCACTCAAATGGCAGAACAGTTCTTGTCCCTTGCTCAAGATCTTAACTTTTGCTACGCCCTAACTACTAATAAACTCCACAAGCAAGTGACAGAATGGTGGTATCTTTAGTGTTCACACTCTCCTTGCTAACGGAATCGGTTAATCGAGCATAGTCTGGCCATATCTTTGTACTCCGTATTTATCATCTGCAACTTCTATCATCAGAAGTTTTGCTACAACAGGTTACTTACGCTTCCACAGTTATCATCATCCTTTTTCTGGTCACTGGGTTTTGAACGTGAATTACTATAAAAAAAATCTGTAGATGCTGCACCGAAAATTCACCTGTTGCGTGTCGTGTACACGATCAGCAGTCTTACTGCTGTGTGCACAACTCCTATTTTATTTAAATACCACTGTCTCTGGGGTTTGTTACACAGTTCGTCTGAGCACACCGAAGTGCACAAGCCTCCTAGAAAGGAAACTGTGTGGATTCTCTCAATTTCCATTCGCTCTACGAGTATGCACGTTGTGATGAGAGCTCTCCTGGAAGAACTAATCAGTCAGTTGAAACTCGGATTACCGTACACATCTTGAAACGAGTTGTGAGGCCGCTAGCTTAATTTTGTCTACATTAAATTATCACACATGCATTTGCCGCCGTGCATTTGTTCAAAACCACACATACCGTGACCGTGCCAGACATTTTCAGTTTGCTAATCAAGAATACAAAGGAGTACTCTTACTTCTCATGGTCGTCATCAATGAAGTACATCTGCTCAGCTCGATGAGTTCACACACAACAGCTTCTCTAATTAGTATGTTAGCCAAAACCAGGTAAATCAAGCTTGTCATTGTAACACAATTCGAACATCGGTCGGTTAGTCTTACACTGCGTGGTCTTGTTTCTACATATACCATAATTCTTTGTCTCGTATATACTGTACATAATCAGAATTCATGTACATGTGCTTTCAGAGAGCACGAAGTTTTGCGTTGGGTGAGGCCACACACAATCCTCGCCTTTTGGGTTTTTTACAGAAACAATACAGCTTTATTTCGACTGTGGATCATACTTTTACATCTGCCTCATTCCAGGAGGTGCTGGACCGCCCGTTGGCGATTTTGAGCCTTATTTAGCCGACTTACATGTCCGAGACTAAGGTGAAAGCAAACCCGTAATATTTGACCATTATACGTTTCATCAATTAACTGGATTCAAGTTGAATAAACGGAGCGATGTGGCTGTTCGTCACCTCACATGTGCGAACAATCGGTCAGTAAACGAGAGTACATACAGTATAAGACCTTAGTCATGTACTCTGTGCGTTGCTTGAGCGTTTTCCGAACCATACGGCTTAGACTGTTCAGAATTATGTGAAACAACAAAGTTGCCGCCTGACAGAGTGGTTACGAAATAAGATGACTTGAAATTCCTTTGGGAAATTTCAGTAAACATCGACTGTCAGACCGACAGCACTGACCTTCTCGAAGTTGTCCCAAGTGAACGCAACTCGCTTACATCAATAAGATTATTAGGCCCCCACCCATTTTATCCTGTCGTAACCATTTTTCCTTCCTTTCCTCTTTGACAGTTACCGTATCCTCTCGTCGTGGGTTGGAGTGACAGCGGCTCGACCCACAATGTTGTGTAATTAGGTCCATGTCCATTATGAACGGATCAACTTGTGTAATGAACCATTACACCTAGCGTCGACAACTGATTAGATAACTCTGCCAACCGCACATTCGTATCGATTAACTGACTAAAATCATCTCTTCGCATTTTTTTGCATGAATTGTGTCAAACAAGTGGTTAGCACACGAAGCTACACTGGGTTGCACACTCGTGCAGACCAGCCGCTTATATCAGAGTGGTGTGCCAAGTGCATTCTTGCCTAAGGTATTCAATCCCTGTCATAGGTAAATTCATCATTGTTTTTGCACACACCTTGGCAATAGGACAATTATAAGGTTTATAGAGTGATCTAATCACCTTCGAGCTGGAGCATCCGCATTTTTTTTATTTTCACGTGAGTAGTTTAATGTGAGATTTTGCCTTCGTTGAGTTCATGAGGTGAAGTAGAAAATTATGAGCGTAAATTGTCTCATTGCGCCTGCATACCACATGCACCTAGTTGATCCACGGCAAACAGCACTTAACATGTTCGACCTTCAGACAACACATCTAAATCTAAATCATTTAAAAAAATGCGGAGCATTTAGGGCCTGTCCCTTTCTAATATTCTACAGAATCAGCAACCCACTGAGTTGCTCTACTGATGAAAACTAAGTTTCGCGTAGCTCACCCGCTAAGACACTTGCCCTGTCTGAGCATCCGCTTCTTATCACTGGTTCGAGTCTAGCCAAAGCTCAGTTACTTCGCAACTGGGTCTCTTCTAAACTAGCAAATCTGACTAAACCACTTGTCGGCTGCACATCCTTGACGCTTAGCTGTGACGTCTACAGATTCCGGAACGAAGTGTTTGGGGAATCCTACCGAGACAGTCAATCCCATAGATACCTTGGTAGCTCTCATACGGCCAAGTGTGATAGGTGAGCAACTCAGTCCAGATGCTAAATTTCTGAGTTCGGGGCTTCGTTCCATAGCTCAGCTGGTATGGTATTTGCCGTCCTTGGGTATTCTGTTCTTGTTGTTTGTTGAAGTCCAGACGAAATCTGTATTCTTCACAACTGTTTTTCTTTTAATTACCTACAATCACACGAAATAACATCAGAAAACTCACTAAATGGCGTTTTCACTCAGCTCATAACGCAATCCAACCAGGAACGATCTACAACCGTATTTGTTTCCAACCTACATTGGGACTAACAGTGATAATTAAGGCTTACACAAAATGAACAAGCAAAATTGCGGAGAACGAACCGGAGTGCAGCTGGTTGAAAAACCGAGCAGTTTTTCTGAAAGGATTGTTTGAGTAGTTTCAAACGGACGAACCTACTGAGACCAAAAACAGCAGTAACCAATCAACCATCCGATTAAATTATCACTCACACTGGTATACCAGCAGCCACGTACACAGCGTTGTGCACTTGACCGGAACAGTGCCGACTTTGGATGGTGGGTTTTACTAAGAGACGGACAGAGGTATGTGCAAAATATTGAAGTGGAGAATAGCGATGAACTCTGGACTCACACATACACTGTCTTAGGTCGTTGCAAATACAACTGTGGAAGTTAAAAACGAAACTGTCACGTGTAAATTATCGAGATAAATTGAACTATGATTCCCAGCTTTCAGTCAATAACCATTTTACCAGTTACTTAACAGAGCCCCTCGTCCGTTCTACTCTGGAGTTTGACAGAAATTTTGTGCACACTATAAATTATTTTTGGTGTGACTGTGGACGAACATCCATCGAACACCACAAACACTCACTGTCAAACTTCACGTCAAGCACTTATATGGTGCATCGTTCAAATCGGGTGAAGGACAAGATACATGAGTTGGATCCCGGACACCAAAGAGCAAACTAGAAGATTCTCACGTTTAATTTGTGCCGTTTAACAACTTAAATACAAGTGATGTTATATAGATGATAAAGAACAATCATATCCTGAACGCTGAACAGGTATTTTGAATTAGACATAGGGTACTTGGAACCATACTACAGTTCTCAGAAAGCTACTGGTATGAATGAGAGAACGAAGGAAGCATTGAATTTATCAGTCTGCCTTGATTGTGGACAGTGATCGCAAACAAACCACTGTTTCCATAACCTGTGTACTGTCATCCAAGCGAAAACAGTGTAGAATCTGTTCAGTCAGTCCTCGCACTAACCATATTGTTCATTGCATCTAAGCCATTTGCTTCACAATTACTCTGCTCACTCTTATTTAATAAAGAATTTGAAAAACCTGACCAGGGGTGGAACGAAATGTAACAAGCTATAAAACGGTGAGGAACAATAGAATCAATCATGTGACACTGCCGTGGAAATGGCAGTCAGAAAATTGTCCTGCGTTCCTTGAAGGATGCGAAACAAGTGGATATGTTTGACACGAGATGACCACAAAATGACAGGTGTGCTACAACATGCGGGGGGGGGAGAAAAAGATACCACATAAGGTAAAAAAGATGACGATAAGCACAGAGCTTCACAACACAAGCGCCGTTATATTGTGAGCTACACCGTATCAGACAGTGTTCTCAATCAGAGGTGTTCAGTATTCTTCGGACCCCAGCCAGGAGGTCGAGAGCTTCCTAACGAAACAAGCCTCAAGGGGGGTGTTTTTATACTCCGAACCAAGTTATACGCTGACTACCAGGCTATCGTTTCCATCCCAAACTACTACTCTCAAGAAAGGCGCGGCGTGACATGCGGTGAGTTGGCACTCGTAAGATGTGTACAGTTTAACGTAGCCCATGAGATGAAACAAGTATGTCCAAAGGTTGCAGCTACCCGTTACAGTGACATATCAGCGAACTTCATCATTGGTGAAAAAGTGTTCCCACTGCACGCTACTAATGCTTCAGAGACACCGATAGTCGAAAACGGACTCTCCACGAGCATCCTCGGGGCAAATTGAATAGGTTTCTTATCCGTTTAATGAGACTATATTGTGCATCCCGTCTTTCGCACGAAAAATGAGACCATATAGATGCCACAGATGGTATAATTTGGCCAATACCATCCCAGTCCTTGTTATGCGTTTTGTAATCTCATCAGACACTGCATTAGCGCCGATACGGTTCCCAAGGTAGGTGTACTTCTCAACTAACCTCAACGGCTCGCTATCAAGAATGAGAGCAGTTGCAGAATCCTGTCACTTCTCCAACGGCACCTTACACCTAGAAGGTTCAAAGGTCATACTAAACTGACAGACTGAGGTCACCAATCTAAGGTGCTCTGAGCTGCTTTTAGACCCTCAGAGATTAGAGCGATGTTAGCTGCATACTCCACGTTCCGGATTCGACAGCCAGGAAGCAGTTTCACGCTATCCTATTCGTGGCCTGCCAGGGGGTACTCTAAGATATTTTCTACAGCTGAGCTGAGTAAGCCAGGGCAAGCTGAACAACCTTATGGCAAACCATCCGAGATTGCGGAGGTCAACGATACGTCACTATAAGCCCCCAATCGTCCCGAAGGCTAACAGCGAATCAATTACACTGCGTCAGTACACGTCTGTGGTGCATCTCTCCCCGATAAACAGTCCCAGATTGCATTTCCGTCAATTGAAACAATGACCTACCTGATGTCCAGGAAACAGTAACTATCGGTCGTGCATACGAATGATGAAATTCGACAATGTGATCATAGTCACGGCGAAACCCAGCTTCCTCCTCATGGATATGCTTTCCGCGCGTTTTGCTCAGTCTAAGACATACATTGGTTGTAAGTAACTGCGACACAATAAGAATCAAGCTAATCCTTCAGTGACTTGCACAGGAAGTGCCTAATCCATTTTTGAAAATGGAAATGATGGTAGCAAAATTCCAGTTATTTGGAACGACTCTACTGACCCAAGTTTTCGTAAAGTGAGCCATCGACTCTTTAACAAATGCGGGATCTCATCTATGGAAATTGCTAGAACAAGTTCGTATGGGCCGAATATTTTATGACTTTTCAGCAACATGGTCTCCGATAGTGGAGAAAAGTCAACAGATCAATGAGCCCAGGCAAAGCTTGAAATCACAAAGTTCAGTCCAGCTTCTGAAACATCGCTGCAGGGGACAAGCTGAAGACTGTGTCTGTCAGGTATTAATTGTGAATTTTCTCTTACGTTTCTACCGTAATTATTTGACCGAAGCGTCGACAGCTGTCTTTGCTCTCGTGTCAAACTTTAGCACACCCTACTAGTTACCTCATACTCCGTTCATTTGTTAAATGATTTTCCCCTCGGTGACATCGC
>QNGE01009685.1:0-12191 GCA_008508345.1 Paragonimus westermani
CTGACTTTTCACAGTTGGGTCTCATCTAAATTCATTAATCTTTTTTTTCCTTTGGACAATTTTAGGAACCCAACCGACATTTTAAGTGACGAACTTTACACAGATCGAGCTGAAACAGCGAACTTTTTAACCCGTAGACGCTCACTAGATATGGTCCGAAGGTTTGCTTATTTGCTTGCAATTATTAAGTTGTGATAAGATTGTTGATTATCACTCCCTCAACCTCATTCATATCAACAAAGTGTGATGGTGTTAGTCGTAGAGCTTGTTCCACCAGTAAATTAGAGAAAACTTAGTCGAACCGCCGAATTTGTTTAACAATCATCCGTACATTCATCCTCAACCTAAATCATTCAGCATTTTACACTGCCCATACTGATTTTCCTGAAAATCTGTACCGGTGCTAAAAGCCGGAATTAAGACCGAAGAGCTCAACTCTCAACGGGGCCGGATGAATGAACGGCCATGGCCATATTAAGTAGCCATGGATCGGGGAAATTTACGCGCATTTCCACTCGAGTGGCTCAGTGTCATCAGTCTAGTACTTTTCATACCACGGTACACGATTGGTAACGCTTGGTGGCATTCGTTTCTGACTAGCCCGTCACAGTGACCGAAGGCAAAGGACGCGTGCACCTAACCAACGCAGTAAGTGGATTGCGCTGCACCACTTGTTGTTCCACTGACACACTATCCAGCCAATGTGAGACCCGAGAAATGAGACCAGTAGGTGTATTAGAGAGGTCTTCGCGTTCAGCCAGCCAGTGTTGGCTAGCCACTTAACAGGCTGGCTTGAAAATGAAAGCTCTTGAGAACTAAACACCGCAAACAACTGCAATGGTGAGATCTAGACTGGGAAGAAAAATATTGAAAGTGTAATGTAAGAACTAGTTCCGCATGAAAGTAAATGTGAATGCACTCTAGAGAGAATATGAAGGAAAGCCTATTTCAAGGTGTAAAGGGGAGGAAAACAGACAAAATATTCACCATACAGTATGCCGAGAGATCTGAATGTAAGGAAAGATAGAAAGACAACGACATCCAGGTTTCTGAAAATGCGAGCGGGTGAGTTGCCAAACGGCGGTTACCACTGGTCGATGCGAATAAGGAAAAATGGGTGTAGCTGGTATAAACTACTTGAACGTGAAACACTCGTTGTCTCTTGGCCGATTGTGTACCATAAGTAATAATCCGAGGTGACCAGCACATTCGTGGCAGCACACAACGCAACTCCATATAGTCGTTACAACGACCTATAGCACTGATGGTTCCCTTGCGTACCGCGCGATAATTGTTTACTAAACTTGCGGACGCCCTTATGGATCGTACTTCCTCAGACTGTCCTGTTCAAAGCTAATTCTTTCCAACATCTGAAATGAATGCTGCGACGCGGAAGACTTACCTGGAGAACATCTTGACATCTCAGCTTTTGACCACTAAGATTTCGTTTACATGGTTTCAGCAGCCGCTCTGGAATACGGTCATCGTCTGTACGACTGACGTGACCTAGCCAACGTAACTGGTTCGACATCAGCACGGCTTCCATTCCGCTCACATTCGCTCACCGCAGTGTTTCAATGTTCGAAAGCATGTCTGACTACCGAATGTGCAAGATATGTCTTGGACACTGCAAATTCAAACACCTCGAAAAGCGCACTTTCTGCTGATACAATATCCAAGCTTCATTGCCGTACAGCAGTACCGACAGCATCGTGGAGGGGCAGTCACACATCTTGGTGGTCACCTTCAAGCTGTGGTTCTTTCGGACACGTCCTTTGAGAACTTGCAAAGTACAGCTAGCCTTCGTCACACTGGTCAATAACCCGCGGTCCGCCGACGAATCTGATGACAAATTGCCACCTAGTTAACGTAAAGCTGTGCAGCTATCAGATACCTCTCCATCGATGCGAATCCCAGGTGTGGGTGCATGAACAGCAGCTCCACCCAACGAAAGCTGAAAGAATATTCGGTAGCTAGCACTCCATCTGGTACTCAACCTCAACGCCGTCTGCCGCCGAGTCTTGAGAAGCAAGTGTTAGCATGGCAGTCAAATATAAACTAAATAGGGTTGGGACTAGAACAGAATCCTGCTTCAAACTAATGTGGTTGATTCACACGATTATGCCTTCGTCTTTATGCCCACATGCAGCAATCTAATCAAACTGACAAACTTACTTGGACATCCGAACTTACCTAACACCATTCATTACGCCCAGCAGCTCACGTAATCAAAAGCCTTAGTGAAATACACGAGAAGGGCATACAGGGGATGGTCAAGTTTCGGGCAGTTTTCCTGGAGGAGCCTAGCAACAAACACCAAGTCGATCGAACTGAGATTCGCCCAAAATTCACAATGATCCACAGGAACATTCAGTTGGTTCCGACCGATCCTCGCAATTACCTTACCTGTCGCGACGTTGTTTGCTATCTTTAGTTTGAAACAAAGGCGCAACAAATAAGTGTGTGACCTCTAGAGACATTATTTCTTGTTTCCCATTGGAGTTTACGGGCTGGAACAAAGCGCGCTCCAATGCTGGTAAACCATTCTTCACTATTTTACTTGGCAATTTATTTTTGTCCTCAGCCTTTCCACTGCGCAGCTGTCCAATCGTTCTCTGCACCTCTGGCAAATCTGAGACAAGAGAAAGTGGAGATTTGACGGTCTGTTGCGGCAGTCTGTACACGGTCACCTAATCAGCAGAAGTAGGACGGTAGAGCAGGTCGCCGAAGTGTTTGCACACGGCTCTCATTGTGTCCCCTGGCTAGATGCACGAGAGATCGCATTAAGTAAATCGTGAAACTCTTTGTGTTGTTGGCGATCGGTGTAGCCTTGCATCCGCTCACCTTGCTTCCTCCACTAGTCGTTTCTGATTCTTTGAACACAACCGGCAAGTTGAAGGCGAATACTCCGAAACGTCACTCCTTTCGCATCGCTATCCGGATCCAATTTAGAAAATATAAACTCCGCACCCTGTCATTAATTTAGAAAAGGCCATGTTGTGATCATCGAGCCAATCCAGGCGCATCTGGCGTTCGACACTGATAATCTCGGTGGCTTCTGCCGTGGGCTTTCTTTTAAACGGTCGTCAAATACCTTTTAGGGTGGTGGTTCCAAGAGTTTCTCTCAGACAAACAGTACGTGCACATCAAAAATAGACTTCGTCTCGGAATTTTTCGATCGTTTGACATTCAATTAACTGGCTAGCACACATGAATGAACAATTTGGTTCTGACCAGCCTATGGTCGGTGCTGCATTCAGCACCGCACATCGCACGCATGATACGCATTTCATGGATGTCAGGTTGCCACATAATCACGTGATCAAGCAAATGATGATGACCGCTTCATGCCTGAGTCCACGTCGTTATTTCTCTCGAATCCAGCTGAAATCTGGTGTTTGTGGCAGCCAGTTCGTGAGTAGCACACGAGTGAAGTAGACGAACACCGTTCTGGTTGACTGATTCAATGCCGTAGGTTCCGAGGACTCTCTGCCAGACTGCCAAGTCGCGCCCGATTAGAGCGTTCATACAGAACAAACAGTCGGTCACTTACATGGTGTCGACCGGATTTTGACGGGCAGCTGATCATAGAACCGTCGTTTTGTATCATCAGTGTGACACAGTTGGTTCATAAACACTAACATTTGTGGCACATCCACCTCCATTGCATCGCAGGCGCATCGACAGGATTCGAGGGTTGATGCCAGGCGGGTCGCTTACCATCAAAGTGTTGGTACGATCAGCGACTGTGAAGCAGAAAATGCACTCCCGAACACCGTCTGTCGGGTAACCTGTCTGTTCACACATCTCTGCAACGGTTTCAGGGCTTGGAAGGCAACGCTGGGCTATGAACCAGCATGCGCCGATGAGTGTAAGTGAGCAGTATAAAAATCCGACGTTTATTTAACGTGCTGTGCTTCCATGCTGTTTTCTTTCACCATCAGATATATAAAAAACGAACAGGTTTACGAATCAACAAAAGAGTGAACAAAACCTAACAATCTTTCTGTTAGACCTAAGGCACGTTATACTGTGTTTTCAGTTTTATCACGCTGTTTTATAAACTATGACGAAGCGCATTATAGCCATGTTTTTAAAACAATCAGTCTTGCTTCGAATGGCTCAGTTTTGTGGCGTCGTTACCGAGCTTTTCTGTTCCATCTCTTGTCAACATGTCTTGTTTAACCCTTTTATATGCCGCAACCAAAGTGACTTGTTGCACTATCGAGCTCATTCTAGAGAGCTGCTTCAAAATGCTGTCCAGATCAAGGCGCTTCGTTTTCCTGAGAAATGCTTCATCATGAAAAAGCTTGGGTTGACACAAAACACTCGCATCCTACGGGTTAGGGGTGGGCGATTAAAAGCAGGATAACATGATACATGTGAGCACTGACTGAATCGGGTTTGGTAACGAGTGTCATGTTTGTTCGCAAGCGGTGTTCTGTAGGATTGTATAGACCGTCAGTATATAGATGCTTTTTGATGACGGGTTAGAATCAGTGTTTTCATTTTACCGAAGGCACGTCAGAATTTTGAGCCTCGGGGTAACTAATCTGATTTGAGTGGGTGAGCCATTCGGACTCCGTTCCTGCTGAGCTGTGTTGGATCACGCTGTTCTCAGCTCAATTTTCCGTGAGAGCAAGTTTCGTTATGTTAGAACCAGATCGCACTGCTGGAGCGCACCGATGTTTGGTCATTGATATCGCTTATAGCTTGTGAAAGGTTACTTGTACACTGCATGTAATAAATATTCGACTTACACCCTAGTTATTGCTTCTGGTAACTGCGAGTTCCGAGGCATCTTTTATACTATTGTGTGGGTTCTGCTCGTGTGTGACTGATTTTTCTGTCCTGTCAACTACTGAGACTAGGCAGTTATCGTGTTGGGGAATTCAGGGTTGTAGAAGTGAATCAGTCGTTTTGATACTCTTTCGATCAGTTGATGATGCTTTTTGTTATTCCGGTGTTGATTAGTTTAATATCACTGAAATCACTCTGTGTTGAAAAATTGCCCTTGAATGTCCTATATACAGTTCGTCAGATTTGATCGCTAACATTGCACGCCCTGAGAATGAATAATCACAACGGATTTATTGGATTTACATAGCGAATTTTATGTCCCCAAATTTAAACATGCCAGTTCCACTAAGTTCCTTTCGACCACTTTTGCTGCGCACAATGATTCTCAAGCACAGCAACATAAAAGGGCCCTTGTCTCAATGGCACACTTTAACACATTCAACCGTGGCCAATTAAATGCGGAAGTAATCGACGAGAGCTTCAGTTTCTCCTCGCTTCCATGCATCCCTGGAATAAATGAGCGTTTACAATCGGCTTCCTAATAAATGACTTAAGTTCCCTCGCACGTTAATTCAGACGAATTGGGAACGCTGAATTTTACTCTACCTGTCTCGGTGTACAGAAGTTCAGTATCACTGCACCGGTACAGATTTACATCGTGAGCTATCTAACAGGTGCTCTTGAGACAAACTGTGTTTGATGAACACATCACTCACCTTGTTCCAGTACTGTTGAGCAAAATTATTTCCAAATACATAGGGCGCGTGGATCGTAAAATTCAGGTCATACCGGAAAAGGTACCCTACTATAATTTGTATAACCCAAACGGATGTGATAAAGTGTTTTGAGAGGAAGTAGTGTAGTAGGGTTTTGATCCCAAAAGATCGGGACTTTCACGGATTTGTTTCATTCAATGGAAATGAATTAGTGGTTCGTCATAGACAAGTGATGCATGCAAATGCCAATTCCATCTTCGTAAACTGCATTTTTGAGCGACGATTTTTCAGTGTGTTATGCGACTATTCTGGTGGAAACGTTAAGGTATCATTGTGCCAATTGAATGTAATGTTCCAAACGGTGAATACAATTATACGGATTAGTTGAAAAATAATCATAACTGTTGCAAATTTTTGCAATTTGTTTCAATGAATACATTTGGCGTCTACAGTGGTTCTCTCCTATATTCTTCCATCAGTATAAGGCAAACAATTCTTTAGATGGTAATCTTTGTTTTTTGCTTTTGTCAGGGAGCAATATTTCTGGTATGTCGCTCAATAGTGCTTGAAAAATTCAAAAATCACAAATCTCATAGCATACACGTACGCCAACAACATTGTGTTAGTTCGCATCAGTTACACGTACGTATTTAAAACCGCATGAACATAAGGATTAATGTATGCAGTCAAAACAGTAGTATTGTGCTCAGTTGAAAAAACTGCTTCTCGACGTGTGTAAGGTGTGTGCAAATATTTGAGTTTATTCATTGCACGAGAAAATGAAGTAGTCAGTGAACTAGGGAGAACAGACGGGCACTAGGCTGATCAGAAAATGTCCCCATTTTCCTGCTTACGTGAAACAGTTAATACGTAAAGTGAGGAGAGCACAGACTTTCGGAACGTGTTTGATTCAACCTGATAAACTAAATGGTAATGTGGAATGCACTGAACAGGGTTATACGGAAAATAACAAGAATTCTGCAATGAACCAGTGAGGGATATGTCATTGAATATTGATTCCTGTACAACAGATTTACCAAGGTAATATTAAGTTTAATACTATCGGCTCCTGGAAACGCAAAATTAACCCCCTAAGACGTATGGTTGGCGCTTTGGGAACAGCTAAGTTAAGTTATCCCACAGTCTACTAAGAACATGTTCGCCCTCAGTAGAGGTTATTTTTCAACCCTGATCAGGCAGTTGTCAGGTTAATGAAATTTTGGCATTCTAAGTTTGCCCTTCAGAGGCCATATCAAGGTGGGCTGTTAGGTACGAGTGTATGATGTCTCACCTACACAATCTACTACTGCGATCCACGTGGGAAATTTTTAATTAAACTCATGTTTGTTTTGAAGAGTGTTGGTACTGTGTCTTTCCTCAGAGTTGAAGGTAGGTACTTTCTTGAGTTCAGTACAATCAACTTAGGTTGTGTGCACGTGAGTCCTGAAGTTAAGGAAAGTCTTCGTTTTACCAACAGTTGCACCTCACTTATTAGAAAGAACATACCCAAGTTCCGGCCTGCAGTGCCCATCGATTTTAAATGGTATTAGACAGCCAACAAGTGAGGTTACGAATCAGTCCTTGGATTTCTTTCCATCAAAATACATTTCAGTGTACTCGTTAGCCAAGAATCTGTTTCAAAACAGATCCTCGCTTTCACAAGTAGACAGAGACGAGCCTCTTTTCGCAATGAGGTCAGTATTATCGTGACACGGTGGATTCCAGGAAATGATTGTATTGGGCACCACATGAGGACAGCTACAGTATAAGACAGAAAGGCACCAAGCTGCAGACTGTATGCAAACCTTGTTGGCGTTTTTGTTGTTAGTTGGACGAACATAAAGGCCTGTTGTTTGCAGATGAATGTGTTCTTGGGTAAAGTTGGTTACACTTTCTTATCTCCCGTCTGTTTGAACCACAATCAACTCCAACGCTCCTCAAACCTAACTGAAAGGTTTAGAATGTAGTGCTTAAAAACTTGACCTCAGAATAGATCCCGTTGTCTGATATTTTAATGGACCAACTCTTACGTAATAACTGAGTATCCTTCATGAACCAAGGGACACTGGAGCGTACATGGGTGGAAGAACATCAAGGAAATATGTATATCCTCATCGACTCAACCGGTGGGATGATGCCAAACAAACTCTGAACAATAAAAATGTTTCTCCTTCTTCAGACATACATCGTGTTCGGGTGAAGGATTTGGTTGTAGAATTACGTAGCGCATAGGCTTTACCAGACGAAAACGACGGTTCTTCGTATCAGCTACCCTGATTGTGTTTTACACACTCTTCAAGCAATCAGTAGACGTTACTGTGTGGTCGGAAGAGAAGTTATTGATTCAAGCCGAGACTGTTGTGGTCCTCCTGAAATATTCCCCATGTGTTTCACTACAGACCCGACCAAAAAATATACGACTAAATTGTTGTGAGTAAATTGTGAGTGACCGTGAGCAGTGTCGTAACAGCCAGTTCTATTTATGCCTTATCCATTTTGAGTTGTCTCAGTATCACTTCCGCTTTTTTTGATGTCATTTCAAGATATCTCGAGAGGGTTATCTGGAGTTTATTGACAAACAGTGTAGTAAGGTTAAAGTGTACGTAGATAGGCTGGTTTTTGCAAGTGACAGGATACGGTTTCGTCAGATGTAAAGAGAAAACAAACTTAGCACAACTGGACTCCGATATTCGGGACATCTTAAACTGACACCAAGGCACGCGAACGTGATATCGAGACATCTGTACAAATGCACAAATATTACACAACGTTTCATTCCTCCCATCAACTTTCAATGACAGCGTAATTCTGTAATATCGATCTCGCAGTGGTTATAAAAGCATTTTATTTCTTATTCTGGTAAAAAGTAATGGTTAATCGGAACTAAACGTCAGCCACTTCAATATTCAAGCAGAACAGTCGTAAAATAGCACTACACCTGAGTAATTCTTTTGTCACAGCTGGTCCGCAGTGCACAATTCTCACTAAGGACAAGATCCGTGCTTCTGCCACACTTTCATGAAAGAGCCGTTTCGACCACCGTGTCACTGGCTTCATACCAGGCACGAAGAAACTGTCACAAACAAATGTCCAGTCACACTTTCCTGTAAGTAGCAATTAGATGGCACGATTACTTCGAGAGGTAGTACACTGACTATCTTGTTAACTAGAGTCAATGATCTAAGGACTATCACTTGTCTTCAATCTCAGTAATCACTAAACTTGTTGAGAGACAATTAAATCTTCATTAGTGTTTGGTGTCCAAATTACATAGACCACTTGTTCGCATACTACTGCCTTTAAGTATGATCACATCACTGTCCCCTTGATCGGCAAATAAAACTGAAACCAGTGGTCACATGTTTAGCACTTCGTGACTTACGCAACGCAGGTTTTCATAATTCGGGTTTATGGAAGCATTTCAAAGTGTGCCACAACATAAAAATTCAATGTGATCGTGATCCACTACGTCATTTATCGTGTCAAGATCAGTATTCGCCCTGGAAGATGTATAGTGAGTTGTTCATAAGGTCTAATCGAGCTTAAGTTTCCATAAACTCAGAAGGTTAAAAATGGCTTAACCTGGTCAAAATGAGCTCACTTCAACTGACCCGTTGTCTTTGGACTGATAAGAAAGCTGCCAACTGTTGCACAACTAATGAATACTTATGTGCTGATCTGTGGCGCGGTCTCTTATTCCATTTCCCGCTCCCGCCTAATATCTAGCGCGTATTATCAAAGAATTCCCCTCGTTCGACTTATTTAACCTCTCATTGGATATCGTGAACAGGGGCGGATGGTAAAACCAAACTAATCAATATCATAATTCCAGGCTCATTCGCGGCATAATTACGGAATTAATTAACACCTGCCTCTGTAATTCACTCTGAAATTCAGTTATTACGCCAACGTAATATCTGACTGACATACGTCTGGTGCTTGCCTACGCACAGTTCTAACCCCAAGTTATTGCTGTTCATTATATTCGACTTGGGAACTCCACACGTTGTCAACTAAAATTGCTAGCTCAGAACGCAGCTGGCGCACGGCTTGTTTATTTGGAAAGTCAACACAGAGTATATCCTTCAACACCATAAAAAACAAACATTTTCACAAAACATCAGGCCTGATACACAACGATTTCTGCTGTTAAGCTCATTTATGGAAAACGCCATTTGCTATGCATATGCAGTCCAATGTTCCCCTTCGTATTTCTCCCAGATTAACTCCCTAACTAACGACATGCTTCTGTCCGACTGCTAACGAGTAGTATTATATGCTTGTTCGTATTCATTACGCTACCTGCCATTAGTGTATATGTGCGACATTTTGTTTTACAAATTCATTCCAGTTGGCTTAACATAAAAGTGCTACATTTCAATGCTTCTGTTGAACAAATTTCTGAGTTCAACGAGTATCACTGTAGTTGATTACCACGAAAAAGATTTTAACAGGGTGAAATAAATTCGCCAATGCATAGCAAACCTAGTATCACTAAATTCCTTCAATATTTCTGAAAACAATACAAATGAAGCATATAGTAATGCTTTCATTGCTAAAACAGATAGCGAGAACAGGCGTGAAGTAGACATTGAGGATCGTACACAAATAAGTTTGCTGCAAAGGCTTGCTGTAGGGATGCTCAATCAAGATAGAAATTTATTGCCGTTAGTGTTCTTCACATACTTGTCTGTTGATGTAGTCTGGCATGCAGAACAATTCTCACAGAAAGCCGACTGAATATTGTCAAATGGTGCGGTGTGAGAAAGATCTTGGAACAGGAAACAGCATGCTATACCACATCCCGCGAATGAATTATTTAATTTACACACAAACATATCAAATTCGCTGCAAATGGTATGAGATGGTCGTAACAGTCGTCCGTTTGAACCAAGAATACTAATTTTATGATTAGGTAGTCTTCTAAGAAAGGCACCGGCATAAAATGTATAGTGTGCTTCGAAGTGTCACGAAGCGTCAGTCGAAGCGTTACAGCGTCAGACAAGAAGAATGAAACTCGTGGTGTCAGTTATAATGTGGGACTATCTGACTTTGGTCCGAAAACCAGCGTTCACTTGACTCAAAGCAGAATTTCGCTTGTTAATAAAAAGCCGTTCACTCCATTGGTTTGTACTATTTCTGATTTTTAATTCTAACCCGATAGATGTTCCGAATTTTAACTGGTTGTTGTTGACGGGTCAGGTATAATATGGGAACGTAACTTGTGTAGCTTGTGCCTGAAAACCAGTCCACTAACAGCTAACGTCAAGTGGCTTACAGGCTGCAAATCTGAAGAATGTGATGTGTCTTTTGTTAAACCCGGACTCATCCAACTTCAGCTCACCTACTATCACTACCCATCATCTAACAGTGTTTTCCCGATCATTACAACAAAACATGCTCTCACCCGTTCTCAAGAGACATTGAGGAGAATACCGGATGTAATGCAATACGTAGCACGCATCATATATGCCTGTGATGTGGGCCAAGAACACGGATGGCTCAGGCGTTGTTTGTTAGAAAAACCAAAACACAGGTTATGTGCTTCAACAAGACAACAAACATATTCGCTACTTTACGTACAACATTGGTCCACAGTTACCAATGCTCAATTCCTGTATGTACCAAGAATCATTTGACGCCAAACTGCACTGCAGTGTTTCTTGTATATTTTCCGCGGCTAATTCAACGACATAATCGATGCCTCTGACTCGCTACCGATGTAAGAAGTATGATACGAATAATCGTCTTCACCATAATTGTACGTTATTGGATAATGGACCAGACGTGAGTTTTATCCCGGTACTTGCGCGCAAAGATTAGGCTGAGCTGGGCAGACAAAGCAACTCAGTTTGAACGCTCCGCATTATGCAGTCTGCTCGCTTCGGTCGAGGGCCTTCGTGTGTTCAAACGGGCTCGGATAGTTAAAATACTGCCAGAAGTAAACCGCGCCAATTCCGTAGAGAACGGGTTTTACCTCTGGGGGTCGACCTGTTGTGTACATTCTTCTAACTGTTCATCCTTCGAAACGGATATAGTTATTGTGCCGGGTATACCTGAAGCCCCTCGGTTAACAGAGCAGAAGGCTGGTAGACAGAATGAATCGTGTTCACTGTGCACGATACTGGGATGGACACACGGGGAACTGATAAGTCCGCGGAAGGATAGTAGATTAAATGTCAACTCCATTCGGTCTCACGTTATACGAAGTGGTGTTATGGGTTTATACAAGACGTAATTCCTAGATTCAACCACAGATGAGTAAGGATATATATATTTGTGGAGGATAGTGGAGCGCTCCATACTGCTGTGAGACGGTCGCTGTAGAAGTGATCATCCTTGAGGTGCAGAACCAGCACCTTTACCTGATGATCGACCTGCTATACTCCACCCATCTTGGACACGTTGCAAGCGATTTTAAGGAGATCCGGAATTGTTGCTGTTCGGGGTTGGTGGGGTCATGCTGAGAAAGTTCATGCTGAACTTGTTGCGGATAGTGGGAATGTCCTCCACTGATAGTAGTTCCACTATCAATCGGTTTTTCTTTTGATCAAGCGCCGTAAATCACGATCAGCCGCTCTACCTGATGCGCGTTATATTCGCTAAACGATCAGTTACTCTTCGGGCTTGACCTGAATGATTCCCTGATTGGTGTCCGGCTCAGACCTATGCTAT
>QNGE01009692.1:0-12162 GCA_008508345.1 Paragonimus westermani
TTTCAATTCAAGTACGATTCATAGGGCTATTCGAAGTCCCTAGTTCTGAGTATCACAGAACCATAGGGATTTTCAGACCTGAACTGGAGCGGTTGAGTTAACTATTTTTCCAGTCGGTAGCCTTATGGTGGTTAGTCGTCGGTGTCTGCTATTGAACTAGCTACCACTAGTTCGTTTCAGTGAATATGCCAGAATCGGCTACCGGTATATTCCCGTTGATGCGTGCAGTAAGTGAATGAACGACACAAAAGCCCTAATTAATTAATTAAGGATCAGTTGGTGCACTCAGCTACATCGACTTCGATGATGCACTCCTGGTCCTGTGTGTTCAGGATCAGTATTCAGTCGGAGATCTTGTTAATATAGCACGGACATCGTTCATGTTTAGTTGTAACTTCCGCATTCAGATCAGACTTGTATTATCCAAATTTCCAACTAATTGTCAATGATCAGCGAGTTGTCCGTCAACTTTAATGGTTTCAACTTGATTGAGAGGTCGTGCTGTTTGGGCAGTTGTTTCCTTTCGATGCGACTAGATAATCTGAGCAGTACTTGTCAGTGAGCGTGGCTGTATAGCTGGTTATTATTATTCACTCGCGCCTAATTTGAGGTCAGTAGCCCCTTGGTAGGCGCAGTTGCCTCGTGGAAATGTGAACCCGATCCTAGCAATGATCTGCGTTTGTGACTAGCTCTGAAAAGAGCGAAACTGGAATATGGCGCCTCTTTTCTAGAAGAGCTTTCTGAACGCGAAAGCCGCAACTGGATGTGAGTGGTACTCAGTCTGGGTTCAAAACCGTCAACAAGCTGCTTTCTTTACGATTGATTTTTGGTTTTTCTATTGCACATTGAGATTACGTTCAACTTTGCTCGACTTTAACGTAGGTGAATCCCTTGGCTAGTCAAATCTCTTTCTGTAGTTGTTGATGGTAACCTGACAGTTCCATCCTTTACTGTCATAAGAAGCGCTGAGTAATACATACCCCTGCGTACTTATGAATCAGATTTCCCCACAATACTCCAGTTGCATAGCATTCATTTTAACTCTGTCCGTTCGAGGCTGGAATTTTGCTAGCTGGTGTCACTCCCATCTCACAGTTGACTCGTCACTAAACAAGTTAGTCGTATCAGGTATCGTGGACACTGACCTCGTATCACTGTTTTAACCCGGTTGCACATCTATTGGCCTGTGCCTCTCCCAGATGTAGAAAGTCGGGGGTGCGGGATTCAACCTTATTATCGATGTCCTCATGATACATTGTGATGTTGACTGTGACCATTCACAAGCCGCTATCGATTGGAAGGTGTTTGATATAGTATCTCTGAATCACGGTCTCAATGTTCTGAGCTATAATGGCTTATCACAAACCATTTACGGCCAGCCGTCTGCCCGGAGTGATCAGATGTTTGACGATGATAATGTTGTGACCGATAACAACAAATTCACGTTGCAAATTAAATCGTTGTTCGGTGAAGCAACTTCAATTTCCACGATAAATTCGTGCGTTTATTTTGTTCACTTGTGTGTACAGATCGAAATATTATGTTCAGTCAGGTCAGGTAGTGGCAGATTGACACTTCAAGGTTGTTATAGTCAATCACTCGACGAATGAATGCTACCCAGCAAAGGTTACTCGAGCGAACCTTGCCGATAAGCTAATGCACGTGCTGAACAGAGCGGTCGATTGACAGCGTGAGCTGTGCTGTTTTTTGTCGTGCTGCAGCAAACTAACAGTGCGCATCGTTCAAGTGTCAAATGTGTATGTATGGTCTGTGCGAAAAGAATGCCGATGGCCACCCTGCCCACATTTTCCAACCAACACCCCGCGCAATTTGTGAAACACCTCTACAGAAGTGGTTGTACAAAATGGCGTGAAAATTTTTCAGTAATTATAATGGTACGTCTAAATTGCACCTGATTTATGAGCATTCCGTACTGGGTTTATTGTAAGCTTGAACCCAATTATAGTTGAACTCAACTTTCAGTTTCGATTAGACTTTTTGAAAGAAGCTGATCGTCAAACACAGTTCGGACGTGAACCTTAAATAGGCGTGTCGTTCAACCCAAAACGTTCGTGTTTTATTAAGATTATTCATGTTCAAAAGTGGATGGAATATGTATATAGCAAATAATTACTGAAGACTAAGTTCCTTAGTCAACCTTGCCCCCAGAGGGTTAGTCCCATGGCTCCAGCTACAAACATCTGCTGTTCCAAAAGTATATATATGTGTAGAATCAAGAAACCCCCACGGGCCAAACAGGAAACAAGATCAAACAGTAACAAACAATGTTCGCAGCCACAGAGTTAGAAATTTCAATAGTTTATAATTCGAGGCCTTACCCACGACCTCTATTGCAAAGAACCTTCGATTAAGTAAGCGCCCTTGACAGACAGGAGGAGCGTAACGTCGAATATCGTTCAATTTCCCTAGCGCAACTCCAATACAGAAAAGATTAAAACAGGGGTAGGTGTATGAATACCTGCAATCTCCAAAGTATTTTGAAATTCAGGTATCAACTGCGCGTGTATCTATTCATTTCAGGATGCAGTATATGGAAGTAAGATACTGGCTACCTGTTAATTCATTGATTGCACGTGGCGATAGAGATGCTTTGCTGATAATCTTGTACAATAGGAGTGTCGAAGCTAGGGAACACATGATCATAGTTCATTGAACGAAAGCGCGTATGCATGCAGGATGCTTTCGAACGCTGAGTGCTACAACGTACACACTTCCATCGCTTAGATGAACGGAAGTCGTTTTTGATCCTCTCCGGTACATCTCAGTGAAATTGGTGAAGTCCTAACAAGATGAGACGGCGACTGACAGCTTTTCCAATTTGGTTCTGATGAGTCAATACGAAATGCTTGCATCTTCCAGTTTTCGTGTTCTAACGGTTTTGTTCAAATGTTACCATCATCCGTGTTGAATGTAGGCACTTGTAAATGCCAAGCATAAATATAGGTGTATTGCTTGGACTTCTGGAGGAATAATGCGCTCGCCAGCTTCTCGATGTATTGTCTAATCAACAATGAGCCGTTCTGAATCATACTTAGTGCCACTACAGCCACTACAGTCTAACTAGCGTGTTCAGCTGTTAATTCAAAGATATTCGCTGTCGTGTAATGTGTGAGTCGCATACGATCAGTGGCTCAAACTGAAGCGAAAGCAATCATGCCGACTGAGTCTCGAGCACGGTATCGTTACCATTGAGCTAAGAAAAAGTCCTTCACCATCATCGATATCACCTTTGCAACATCGGTGGCAAAGTGCAAATTTATGATAGCGAAAACCATAATGACAATATTGGTGAATTATCAGGGATTTGACTGAATTAACCCGAACAACTCTCAATTGACAGCACCGCTCGCGCCCATCACTGACAAGAGAAAGTGGCCAAACGTTCAATTCAGTTGTACCACTGACAAGTGGTGCCAAATATCTGGCAATTTGAGAGATACGCGACTGCGAAGAACCCAGACTTCGCACTCTGATTTGTGTTTCTACACAACTGTTAGTGTTTAAACAATTCATTCAGCTGGCCAGTTGTGCACATATTAAGCGAATCCTGTTGAGTGGTGTGTCTTTATCTAAGGCTGTTCCGGTAAAGCAACGGATGTTTGCATTTGAAAACTACTTACTTGTGGCCGTTAATTCTGAGTAGCAGCGAACGATAACGAAACCCAAAACGGACTTCCGCCCATCAAAACGACATCCAGAGTAACCGATAAATCTCACTGGGTTCGGGCTTCACCCTTGTGAAATTTCGTCAGTAGTACATATCATTGTCACATCTGAGACTAGAACTTCGATTACGCTTTCATATAGCAACCGTATTGATTACTTTGCCATTGACTGAATGCGGTCTAGCGTCTACATTTGATGGTTCAATCGTTCCGTATGCGAGCTCAATATCGTGATGATCAGCACGGTTATCTTAGGAAAATGTGACCGGAGTTCTGGTCCCGGTCGTGGCAAAAGTGTGCATCACTGGCGAGCTCTAACAAAAGCGAAATTCTGGTCCAATGCTTTTTTCCGACCAAAAAGCGGCTGAAAATTCGATCTAAATGCAAAGGTTGTAATCAAATGTGAGTTATGTTCAAACTGAAATAAGGTGATTCGGCTAGCCTATGAAAACGTATTATTCAATACTATTCATATCAGCGTAAAATCGGCTTTTCAAACTCCGCTCACGAAGTAAACAATCACTGGAAGTTAACGAGACTTTACAGCTGGGGAATTTCGTTAATATGAGGTGGTCATTAATTGCAGAAAATGTCTACTGTGTTAGCTTTTGGAAACCAGCTGTTAGTAAACATGCATCTACGAGCATAGCAGAAGAAGCATGCAAATAATGGTACGATAATTGGTCGTTTTCAACGAGGCCAACAAAGTAAAACACCTTACAGGGCGTTACATGGTGCATCTCCCCTTGTCGTATCCCCTTTGAATCAGAACCACCATGCTAGCGCGCTCAGTTCAGTACAAACGATTCAACTTCGGTGGAGAGCACTGACCTCTTCACCAATCTCCTTTTCAATGTACTACCACGGTTCTGAGAAAAGACGCGTAGCAAACGAGCTTGTTTTCAGTGCTTCATCATCAGGCTAAATACAACACATTTATACGGGTTCGCTGAGGGTAGTGTGTCAGTGGGGTGAGGGATGGTGATAATTAATATTCAGTTAGTCAAACTCGTGAAATCTGGTTATGTAGCGCCAGTGAATTGGGTTGTAAACGTTTTCGGAAAATCGGTACTCCTGTGTAACAGATCGATCCGGGCTATCGATACAGGGCCACGCAAGATTCAGTGTTTTGACCGGACGTTTTTGTGAGCATAACGCGGGCGAATGTAAGCGGATTGCGATGACTTTTGCAATGGCTAGTAGACGACCTTTGGCCCACTTTGATTGCGCTCCACCGACTCGATAGGTGGGCTTGAACGAATCGGCCGGGTTGATCAGATGATTCGATTCCACCGAGTGAGTAGCGAACGCCGACGAGCAAACCTCTATCGACCCTCGAGCTAGCCACGCCGGATGATGCTCCCGCATGCGTTCAGATAGTCGCCTTGTTGTGCGGCCTATGTAGCATGTTCCACAGGAAGAAACAAAACGGTAGACACCAAAAGAGGCAATATATCTTTCAGCTGGGGACGCAAAACTGGTGTGGATGTAAACCGAATACGTAATTGAGCTGCAAAATAGGTTTAAATAAATGCTACGTTAAGTTTCCTGGTTATATTTTCAGCGTTACTATCACCTTTGAAAGGCAAAGTAATATAGACAGGTTTTTTGTCTACAGTTTGCGGTACACCTACCCTTTTGTAATTATCATGTTTACAAATAAACTGTTCTGGGCAGCCATTTTCAAGGAGTGTGTTAAATATAAACTGTTTCTTCCTCTATGGTGTCATCTGAGCAAATTTTCACGGCCCTATCTAGTAAACATCGGACTAGGTTCTTTTGTCTCAAAGGTACGAAGCTATTAGAATTTGTATACTGTCCAGGTTGCTCTATCGCGGTACTGACGGCTACCGTAACGTTTTTCATCAGGTTTGCTACCGTGTTTCAAGATTGGTCATGTTTCCGATAATTTTGCGAAATCAGGAAATCAAAATCCACTTCCTACTAATTTTAACTATATTTGAGCGGAATACTGAATGGTTTCATCAAAGGATGGTACGTATCTAGCGGATCGATCGTGCGACAGTTACACAGCTGACCTTACGGCTTGAGCCCCCACCTGCGATGTGGAAGATCTGATCACTAACGTTAAGTAGAAACGAGTCAAAAACTATACCACAGCGGTTCTGAATATATATGACAAGCAACTACTATACAAGACAGTCAAGAAAGGGGGATAATCAAACGAAACGTCCAGGTATGGTAGTTGTCGTGTTAGAACGAAGAGGCACCAACAAGCGGACGAGAACACAGTTCAGATAGCATTGAAACTTCGTTCGATTCCGCAGCTTCACTGTGATTGGCTAGTCGAAATAATATAGAACCACTTGCCCGACACTGATTATGCCTCGGTAAGTGTGGACGGAAATATTCAAGCTTTACTTCGAACAACTAACGTCCGAATCTACCTTTACGTTTGCGCAACCTCGAATTTGACGATATCCCAAATCCTGGATCGAACAGCTTTACGTGATTCGCTACATCTAATTCGTTAACAGATGCGCCTTTCAACAATACCGCAGAAATTCACAGGCATGAAAAATTTCAGCGTATCTCCCTTCAACTTTTTGTAAGGTCTAAACCGCGCTTCGGTCATCGTCATCTCCTGTCATGTTAGGTCTTGCGCAAACGTGATGATCGCAGGCTGCGGGCTAGCAGTTTGCAAACGACATCACGTCACGACCGCGTGCTCGTCGGCTACAGACAATCAGATGTGTTCTGCTCACATTGCTGCTGTTAGTCCGACAACTGTCAAACAGACAAATCCTCCGCGTCACAAGTATCAGGAGATCACGGGATGATTGGCATCTGTCTGTTGATATCCCCTAGCCAACTACCTTGTTCATTGCCACCCATAAAAGTGCACGTAACTCGAAATACGAGGTAGTCGTAACTGTATCCACAGCTCCTAGTATTCCCTTTCTACTGCATCGAGGCTGGCATTGTGCTAAAACTAGTTTATTACTTGTTATTAGTCTGACGAATTCGATTACTGCAGTAAGCCTCAAGATGTTGCATAGCGCTATTGACGACTTGTCATCAAGTTGTACAACAAAAGGATCGATTATGACTATGGCCATGTGCCGTTCGGTTGTTGTTTATTCACCACTGAAACTCATCCGTTTATGTAGTACGAAAAATCCCACCACTATGTCAGCATGCACAGAGCGACCTGATCAATCGCGTAGGTCAGGGGTTTCTTAAAGCTCGCAGTATCCAATCCGGTGATATAAGGCAAAGCTCAGAAGATCACTCGACAATGTGGACACAATAGCTTCACAGTAAACCACGGGTGACTACAGAGTTCAGTAGAGGAACAATATTTACCCTCGTTTCTCAGCTGGAAAAACAGCTTAAATATCGACTGGAGCGACCTAGGCTAAATGCAAAGGATTTCCATGTGGAATTGTACACACTGATGTCGAAAATGGACTGGTTACTGCATACTCCCAACACAACGTTTTATGTTGAACGGTAATAATTGTATCAGCGCGAACCACTGATTTGTTGCACTCTGGTGATGACGGTGGCTATAATGTTAATGCTTATGACAATTCTGATGATAACGTAACTTCATATGTGCCAAGTGTTCAAACAGTGGACTGACGACACCGCCTGTTGGCAGGATAAAAGACGAAAAGTCATCTCTATAGGTAATCAACACCTCAGGTGTTTAAAAAAGCAGTAACACTTTATATTTACAGCTGGCTTCACATACAACCGATAGGTTTTGTGAAACACGATGATTTTGATAACTTGCAACGTGGCAATAAATAACCTCTAAGAAAAGATGTGCTGCTACCGGCGGACTACACCACTAGTTTAAACGTAATCAACGGCAAAACAAAATTACAGTACCACGTGTTGTTAAAGAGTCTAAGACAATCGATTATATGCCAATATCCAACAGTGAGAGCTAAGGCAATTGTGCAAGAGCTCGTGTTGATTGATTGAGGGCCTGTGTCCATCGGGTCTGGGTTTGTGAAAATCATCTAGGGACCAGACAATGTCCAATATTGTCCATCGACTACCAAACTTCCCGTTTTACATAGTCAATCAAGATTATCCGCTTACAGCAGCAACTGACTGAAATCTTGCAAAAAATATAGACTGTACCTTAGGGGTTCTCCGATCACTGAGCCAAGGTGAAGCAACTGCCCATCCGGTGCGCACCTTCCACAGGCTTCAACTACACATCCTGTCATATGAACAGCAGATGTTGAAGTTTGTAGTTGATAACCCATCCGGGAGTTCTTCATGCTGTTTGCTTCCGACTCAGTGGAGTCCGAATAACGGTGCAGATGCTGGCGACACTTATACGAATTGTTCATAAGCTCACTGTGCCTGAAAAATAGTTCGCAAATGATTTAACAGCAAGAAAGTTGACATTGTTTCTTGTGTACGAAATATGAGGTAGGCGCATGATGCATCTGATTTCATGATCTCACCTTCTGACCTTGTGGTTCACTACAGGTGTCCAAGAGGAAGCCTTACAGAATTTTTTATACAATGAAAAACTACCTTAATTGGATTTAAAAACGGGGATGTAAGGCTGTTTCATCTTTGATGCTAAACATTTTCAAGATCGTCATCGAGTGATATTCCTCCCCTTAGTGCACCTTATAAAAGATTTAACATTTCGGCACGCCACTATCTGGGTTCATCACCTCGAGCACAGATAAACAGCTTGTTACCTCAGATTTCTAATCGGTCAAGCCCCGCCCGCCTGGGAATGACACTAAGGCAACAAGCGAGCTTCACATAATGAATTATTCCGTACCCAGTCTGCGCTGTAAGGCTTATCATTAGGTGACAGATGTGGAAAAGTGCACCTCGATGCACAGTTTGTGTCATTGTGAAGTGATAAGGTGAAACACGTGACTGGCATGCTAATCGGAGTAATGCGTGAATGCGGTTCAGACGACTCAGACATAGTTGACGAAGGAAGCTGTGACACCTGTACGCATTCTTCTGGGCGCACAGTTTGGTTATTAAGTCTGACTGCAATCGCCTCTTTCCTTGATAGCAGTCTCATCCTGACAGTTCGAGAATGGACGCGGGACACGTTGTCAATACCTCGGAATTACTGAAAGGAGCCGTTTTCAAACCTTAACTGTTAATGGGTGCCACTTTCGTTCAGCAATACAGGGGTGTCCTACGTCTGTAATTTTCTATATTTTTATGCCATGCATTTGCCTTTCGTTGTACTTCACTGAGAGCATTAAAACAACTGCTGTTATGGATGGAATACATAAATCGCCAAGTATCGATGGGGAATACTAAACACTGTCTGACTCTCAGATGATTGTCACAAGCACAAAACCGGTGGCCACAAAACCCTAACCGACCGCCATAGGCTCCTTAGTGATAGGAAATACCACAGTCTGCTATCAGTCGAACGCCTTATTCAGTTTGTAACCACTGTGCCGCTTCTCACTATAGATCGCTTAACTCCCATTTATATTCTTCAGAGCACAGCTCACTTTAGTGAGCGAGTTGGATAGGGTGATGTTGGCCCTGTTTTATGACGGGTGAAAGGGGAGCAATGGTGGTTAACTGCATTTGTCGATCGCCGACATTGTTGTGCTTTCCTGTCTGAGCTCAGCCAGTCAGTGACAGTCAAGAACGAATCAGCTGATCCGATTACGAAACTGAATGTCCCGCTGAAAAATTAAATATACACATGACAGGAACAAACTTTAACGGTACGAAGTAGAGGTGCAGACCACATTTAAGGGGTAGAGTTATGGAACCGGAAAAGATTATGTCATCTACCACCTCACCAAAAATTCCAGAATAATCTGGCTCGATAGGTAGCATACTCACGACTGCTAGATTAATACACTTGGTTCGATGCATTTACCTCCTGCAATGCGTTAAGTGGTTGCATATTAAGTTTGTATCTATGCCCTTGAACAGTCTGAACGCACTTCGGGCAGTGTGATTTCTGTCTTAAAAAGAAGCGAACTGGAAAATGGATTACTCAATTTGCCAGAACTGGAGGATTATATGATCGTGTAATTTTCCCCGGTTAGTTTCTTATTCGTATGAGGAAGATTGCTCATCCGGCCACTTCTAAATACTCAGGTGCTGTTATATTGACTCGTCCTAAAATATAGTGTAATGCAATAAGCGAGTTAACTTTTCGCTCTAGCATTTGTAAGTCTTGTGGTGTTTTCATGTTGCAAGTTTTATATGAAAACAGTCGGATGAACATCCATACCTTCTAGCTGTACGCTCCTATTGACAAGTACATTTGCAATGCCACCAGTAATGTTGCTTATATGAACACGGTGGTCTGTAACCATTTAGTGGTTGGTGGTTATACGATATTTGCACGGGCCCCGCAGGTTAAAGTCTTCAGTATGTCAACTCCGAACGTGTATTTTCGTGTTGCCCAGGCAACTCACTCAATAGCTTTCGAAGAACTATACAGACAATTCATTCTTACCATAAAAGTGTTCAGTCGTCTTGTTCCATGTTATTCATCAGTGCCATCACAAAACGCTACTTTCTGGTAGGCGCAAAACCAAGTCTAATTTGTTTGAGTGAGCAACCACAATGGAAATCAAGCGTTGCAGGATTGTTACCTGCCAGCTTTATCGTCATAATGCGCCCATAAAAGTCAACCGAACAGTTCTGTATTCCTTAGAAAGTGAACATTAACAATTGAATTCATATCAACCCACAACTAATGAGTAACTCTACAATGACTCCGTATGTGTGTCCCAAGATATAGGCAAAGTGATACTTGTTCTACAGAACAAATCATCTAAATGATAAATTTGCAGTTTTGTGGATCCCGTGACAAATTGCTAGGCTTCACGCTTGACTACTGATAGTTAGATAGTAACGATGTGACAAACAATTGTTTCCGACAGTTCTTTCTCAAGCCAATGACGTAGGCTTGACCAAGGCGTATCATGGGGAAAACCGCAAAAACCAAGGAGTGATCGTTCACGAATGAAAATAGGCGCAAGTACTGGATTCCATAAAATAACTAGTTAGACCTGGACCGGACGCTGATTGCACTTTACGTCACGCGATCAGCCTCAAATGTTTGGCGTGGTTACAATGGGTGTGATTGATACCCGACCACGGAATTTCTAAAGCCCGGGCAAAATTCCTTTGGGATCACAGGTTAGGGTTTTGCAGCCTGATTGTTATAAGGCCGGGCCAAGGTTATAATCATTTGGATGCAGCCAGCTACTGCTGTTGGACAGAAAACAAGCACACGTATTTCCGTACAGCTGAACGCTAACGAAAAACGCTTTCAGCATGAACAACCGTTAGTTTGGTTAGAATAAACTGAGGAACGCTCAAATTTGATCACAGGTTTCGTATTCATGTAAGTATTTCAGCAAGAAATACTGGACTGGAGTTTCGTTTTAGATAGAGCTCGTCAGTAGTTCCAATCCCTATCACAAACAACATGTGATATCTTTTCTGATCTCTTGGAGAACTCGTTACGGCTAATATGTTGTTGATCCCACCATAGGTAGAGCCGTTACACTCGTTTGTGGATAACGTTCAAGCTGCATGATAGCCTGAAACAAAAGGGTTTAGTGACGTTAAACATCTAAATAGCATTGCGATAGTCAGGTCATGGACAAAACGATCAGTTGAACGTGCAAACTGACGTGCGTGGTCGTTCTTGGGTCAGGTAGATAGATTATGGGGTTACAAGCTACGGATAAAGTTTTGCGTTTTTTTTCCAACAAAGTTTTTATCCTTTGTTTTCATTACCTAGTCCTCATAATTTGTAAATAGAATCAAACTGCATGTCAGCTGCGTTTCTGAAAGACAGCTGGCATGGCATCGTCAAGCTTGCATTCACCCCGAGTTTTAAGGCTAGTATGTATCAGTTTAACATTGTTTTGTGTTGAGTAGCATGTAGTTAAGATTCTGCAGAAAATTCGCGGAAGCCTCCACACTTCACGATCTTTTTACATCGATTGTGCAGAGCAGCATGAGTTATTCGAAACAGTTTAGCAAGATATGAATAATTATCACAAACAACTGTGGACCTGGGTTGAGTACTGGTGGAGGACGACCGCTGAGTTGGCCATCTTCAACATCTTACAGAGCCGCACGTTAGTTGTTTTACGCTGACGTTTGGCTTCCATACACTCATGACGAAAAAACAAAACCCTGGACAAGTAAAAAGGAAAGGGAGCAAGGGGAACGTGATTATCAAAAATAGCTACATTTACATTCAGGTACTCAACATCAAGGTGTCCATACCTTGAAACCAAACAACCGAGCTATTAGTGAATGTAGAACATCAACAAGGAGGGCGTCCACGGATTCCACTACTTCGTGTCACTAAGTTAACTTACTTCACATACAACTCAGCTAAACAACAACAACAACAAAATTCACGCCACTGAACCAGGCTAAACACCATACCACTTAACGTCTCCATCAACCAACACTCAATCACAAAAGCCTCAGTCCGGCAGAAATGCACGATCCA
>QNGE01009693.1:0-12160 GCA_008508345.1 Paragonimus westermani
TAGACCATCCACTATTACAACTTATCATGTTATCCACAGATCTGCATCACTGTTATGAATGGTGGCCAATCGACTGCTCTCCTGCGATATGACAATAATCATCATGAACTATTCCCCCGTGTACTTACATTAAAACCTTGCTGTAATCCTGTCTTCTAGATAAAGCAGGACAGCTTCGGTGGCGTAGAGACGGCCGTGGTTCCAATCATAGTCATACTATTGTTGGAATTCTTCCCAATGAGCAACTTGCTCATACGTACCCCTGAAGTTACGCAAACACTGAGGCGGTGAGTTATCTGTTCTTGCAAACAAACGCATTCCGGGGAGACAGTGGAAGAAATGTTCAATGGTGTACTAGGACAAGCACCTGCTTCCTAGTGGTACAATAATTCCCTTCACTTTCGTTAAGGTGTTGGTTTCCATCAGAAGTAGCGCGGTCTACGTCGTTACTGTCTGACGGTGACAGTATATCTCATGACAACTTCACTGGAACCAGTGGTCTGGGTAAGCACTTTCTCATTTGACATCTTACTCAAAAGCGCGATAATGAAAACAATATGACCTTTCACTCGTTAAATGTAGTTATTCGAAGCACAAAGTAATTTTCAGCAAATCAATCGATTAATAGCCCTCTTCAAATGATCAAAAAACCGTCTTTTGCCCATCAAATTTGTTGAGTACCACCGATGGTGAGAAACCAATTTAAGGTAATTAAGGGCATCCTCAGCGTTCATAGCAGTTGGCCATTTTTTACTTTACGCAAATCTTCGTGATGACAGCTCACCGGATCGCCGCCTTTTTTACGCGCTCAGCCGCTTAACCTGAAACAGACACGAGAAGGGACGCAGCAACACCATTTATTGGAAGACCGGACAGAATTAAGTCACAGCGGACGAAAGAATGATCATAAATGGTCCACAGATAGAAAAATTAAAATGAAACAGCCATATGTGTCAATCACGGCATCAGGGCAAATCACTTTACAGGAGGCACCGGAAAGTAACGTGAGAAACCAGTCCAGATAGCGCACGCGCGTTTGACCACACGGCCGCACTCTGATTGGCTGAGAGAAACCCACGACCATACCATTCAGGCCGGATCGACCGATCAAATTGGCGTGATATGTCCCGGCTGTTTAAATAGGCGGTGCGCATCTTAACATATCTCACACCAGCTCTGGAGATGATGTGTGTTAAGTGTTCCACTTCAAGCTGCATAAAATTTTCATTGGATCCGATTCCAGTCTAGCTTTAGTCAACTTACAACAGACGTACCACAGTTTCAGTAAGTCTTCATCAGCAGAACGTTCGTTCACGTCCACGTCGCCTGGGTAAACCAGGCACTGATGGGACGTTAGATCACCCAGCGTCAGTGGCGCTAATCGTTGAAAGACGGTCAGAGCAGTAATCAGTCTGAACAGCACGGTTTCAAACCAGCGCAGGTCACACGGTACCAAAAATGTGGATTTCGTGCTCTCCCTAGAGCCTGCTTCAACTTGCCGTTATCTGGGCTTCAGGCCAATATTGTTGAACCACATTGTCTGCGAAACAGTATTATTGGTTTCATGGATACATGATATTGGCAACGGATCATGTTGGTTCGTCGCGTTTAACTGACGTTGGTCGATACATAATCTTTACTGCTAGTACCGGAGACACCCGTGAGGGCTTCCTGGCCAGCTGACTGCTCCCTTCAAAAATTCCAAGAACAGTTTTTCTAAAAACCTTTGAGACTGGACCGGTAGACGACGGGCGGCATGAGTAACCGGGCCTCTCTCACTCTCCAGTACTGTATCGCACAACTTGAGTGTGTCCGTGCGGTTCTTCTCACCAGAGTTTCACCTAGTGATTTTCAATCAATTCCCGTAACTTTGGGCCATGTTTGCTGGAAGCCGTGAAATAACCTCCTTTACAAATGTTTCTCGTTCTGGCCCGTCTGGCTGCTGTCTTTCATGAGCTACCACAAGACTCAGAAAATGTTTTGTATGCAGACCCTAAAGAGGGCGGCCTGCTTCACACGCGTACTGCATGGTTAAGTGAATCCAAGATATATCAGGTGGCGACCAAGTAATCACTCTAGGTAGAAGTAGAATGATAATTTAGAAACAACCGTGATTCGCAACGCATGTGTCCATTTACCAGTTCCGCGAGCGCATGTTAGGATGCCAACGGTCGCAGGTTCCCGAACAAAACTAAGTTCGTAGGTCCGCTGTAACGTCGAGGTGGCAACTAGTGCGCCTTTCTCACAATTAAACTACATACGGATCCGTAGTCTAGTGAACAATGGTAGCCGCAACCTCCAACTCATGCCGGTAGCAGCCGTCGCTATTGTTGACAGGCCCGGACAATTTTTATCCGGTCTTGAGCCTTTTGGAAAGAGCAGGGTTAAATTGAACGGAGGCATGTGATCCAAATCTGAGGCGACACTAACAAAAGTCCCTCTCAATCTATCATGTGTGTTGCCAACCTCGTGCGTGGGATCCCAATTGTGCTGGAAATAATTCTTCTGAGAACTTCGTCGATTTGGCTAGACTGAAGGATATCCGTGGAGGTGGCTCATTCAGATTTAGAAAATTCTGGTTGTACGCCGCGGCTGCAGAACAGTTGTATGTGGGTTCAATCCCGAGAATAATAATTGTGACGCACCCGATCCGCCAGTTTTCTAAAACTTCTAGAGTGTGGGCTATGAAGCCACATGTCATGTAACAGTGGTCCGGGGGAGTCCGCTCGTTCCGTAGTAGAGTCGAGTGATGAACACGCTAGGAGGGAGATTGTAACTTTCAATACGACGTCTGAAGGAAGCTTGCTAAGACGCTCTTTACAAAGGCTGTCATTCCGTTGACAAGTACCGGGTAAATAACTGTGTATGGATTTCATGGATGCTAATAAACCACATCCGTTACTTTAATAGTCACAACCTCAGAGAAGACTGAGGCGACATATATGCGTTGTGAAAGAGTTCATTGCGATTCAGAAGTAAGTCTGGTTTGTGCTGAACTAACATCAGGGTTACTACTGTCTGTCTCAGAAATTTCAGCAATAGCAGTATTCGCTAGGGCGCTTGGTTCTGGTTCATTGTCAGAACGTATAAGAAAGAAGGTGGGAAAGCACTGAAAAACAGCGAAACGCTTCGGCAGAACTGCAGGTGAAAAATGGATTGCGTAATAAACAGAACGTACACCATGTGTGCGCTTTGGGGCCTAGCAAACCTTGACGACCTGGGAAGAATAACACATCAGGCAAAACGGGAATAGACTGCCGCTGCACGAAATTGATGTCAACGAGGTAACCAAGATAAAGGTGGAGACTGTAATGAATGACATTTGACGAAAAGGTTACATTGTACGTTTTTCATGGCTTTGTTTTCTTTCAACCTGTTTTACCTTTGATCAACCGGTTCATTGGTTGTATTCTTTCCGGGGCTAAAATCGCAGCTCATTCCGCGCCTCACCAGCTTGACGTGCCTTCTTTATATGCAATGATTCCCAGGGTTGACACCAACACACAGGGCACAACGTGCTGTATTATGTTTTCATTGTCATTTTGTTGACGGTAGTGGGAAATGAGTGGGCACTATTCCGTGGGACTATTCCAACGGACATAACAGTCATGCTGCGGAACGGAAAGCAAATACACGACGTGTAACGTACGTTCAACTGCGCGAAGTACTTGATGGTACTTGCCCAAACTTCCGAGTAGGCGCGCGCGAAGGTTCGCAACCAGAAGTTGGTGAATGACGGTCGACACTCAAATACGGTTACGGTCAACGCAAAAACAATGGAGATTGGGAGTGCGTAAGATATGCGCATTATTGACTCGAACTAAGTTTGACAACTTTTATGCATCCGTACACAGTAAGCAGTGTAGACAGTACGTAAAAAGCGCAGCCGGATAGCAAATTATGTGCGAAACCCCACTCACTTCTCCTTTTCGTTTAAAGAGCGGTCAAGGGATATGCCATGATTCTCCATCCTCAGACCTGCTTTCTCGTCACGGAACTCACTTTTGTGACTAGGCAGACAGAAAGCTAGCTGAGGGCTCTGTCCTTGACCACCTTTTGCACTTCCAGACCAAACTCGCGAAAGGTGGAGACACTTTGGAGCGGCGTTTTTCATCAATTCTCCCGATCGTGTGTTTCAGAACCAGTCCTGTAAACGGAAACAGCGCGAACAAGAATGAGTTTAAGACCCCATAAGAAGTACACGTGACTTGCGCAATCGAGAACGATTAAATTTCCAGCATCACAGCAACGTGCTGCGCTACAAGCGGAACTAAATTTTTCGATCCTTCTGGTCCACAGTCGGTGTGACGATCAACGTAGAAAAAGACTTTTAGAACCATGTTACCTTACTTTTACGTTGAGACTCCGTTGACTAAATAAGCAGACCATTTTGCTTACGGAGCTCACTAATTAGCGGAAGAAGGCCTTTTCCTTCAATACCATGCACTTCACTGGGTGTTACATCCCACTAAATTCGGTAGTTGCCGCCTCATTCAATTTTTTTGCGTTGTTTTCTTTGGCGGGATGAGAGTCACGTTTAAGACTCTCAAGCAACAGAAGTTCGAACTGGAGTTAAAGGAGGATGAATTAGTAGGTTCAATGATTGAAGTTGATTGTTCAGGTCAGTGAAGTTAAGAAAAAGATAGAGGCTGCCAAGGGAGTCGACTTTAGTGCAGAATCACAAACTCTTATTCATGCGGGTTAGTCGTATCTTATTAGCACTTTACTTCCTCCTAGGTAAGGTAATGAAAGATAGTGAAACTCTCAAAGATAACAAAGTCACCGATAAGGGGTTCATTGTTGTCATGTCCGTGTCCAAGCCACCCCCAAAGGAGGCATCTCCTCCTTGCGATAAAGCGCCGGAGACGATTAAGACTGTTGTGAACTCGCAACCAGTGACCCCTAGTCCTGCCGCCGTATCTTCAGAACAACCTCCGAGTGTAGCAGCTATTGACACTCCCCCAAGCGCCACCAATGAAGTGCAAACAGGCGAAAGTGCTTTGGTAACCGGTGAGGAGTATGAACGCACCATTAGGGAAATGATGAACATGGGCTTTGAGCGGTCGATGGTAGGTCTCACCTTCATTTTGGCGACTTTCAGGTGGTACGAGCAATGCGTGCCAGTTTTAACAACCCGGATAGAGCAGTTGAGTACCTCTTATCCGGTAGTATACCAAGCGTGGGCATCCCTGATAACCCTCACGTTTCTGATCGAACAGCAACCGAAAGCACTATAGCAGAGGCCCCTGGTGATGATCAGTCGGCATCAGAATCAGCGGGCTCTGACGACCCTATTGCTGCTCTGGCTAATCTCCGTCAGTTCCGCGAAATGCGCGCTCTTGTTCAGGCGAACCCAGAGCTTTTGCCCCAGCTTATACAACAAATTGGTGCGGACAATCCTGAGCTGTTGCGAGTAAGTTGAACGAAAATACAAACTACCCACGAGATGGATCATTTTGCGCTAAATTTATTCACTTATTTTGCTAAAGCTTATTCCCATTGCCCACTGTCCAGAGGACATTTAAATCAGTCTTACCGTTGCCCTGGAAGTGAACATCCAGTTGCGTTTACAGTGCGCCTTATTCGGCGGAACAACCTAAGTTCCTTTCGACGTAGTATTACCTATGCTGGTTAATCGCCTTCGCTAGCCTGCCATCAGTTGCTTCGTGTGCTTCTGGCCAAACTGAAGCAGTTCATTAGTATTCATCTCACATGGGTCCTGACGTATAGCATTTTGTCTTGCCTTGTAAAGTTAAAGGTGCAACTTGTTCCCTCTTTCAGTATCACACTGATGCATTACGTATCTCCCTGATTTATTACCCGCCGTTCTCCAGCGTATTATTTCCTTGTCACCTATTGACGTTTTTACTTTTCACTGAAGCGGTCGGGATGGTGTCACTAAAACTCTGTGGACAACACTGCCCCACCTGATTGTCTAAGTACTGCAACCTTCAACAGTTTCCATTGGGGACAAATGGTGGTTTGTATGTTTTGTGCAAGTAGTGGGTCTAGACAGTTTTGTGTGACCAGAGATACAAAAGCTGGGGACTTCAATCGCGATGTAGGTTCACTTATCAAAAACGTGTTCACGCTTGTCTTTTATGCTTTTGCTTGTAATTGAAATATTTACCGAGTGTTATGCGAAGTACAGTGTAGATAGTGTTTCTGTCAACTGCTAACCTCGGATATGCTGCATATTGGTTGATGATTTCTAAAACTTTTCGCTTCCGTATGTCCCACTAGTACTTGCCTGTCCCGCAACGTCTCTCTTGACTAGATGTCAGTTATGACGATGTAATGGTCTCTCGAATATTGCCCTATGGTGCTGGTTTGTTTTGAACTGAATCGCGGTAATGCATCGGGACAGAATGTAGGAATGTCAAAACTACACTGGGGTACCAACATTTGCATGCATCTTAGTCAGGCCTAATCAGCAGATTTTCACTGCACACCACTGGGAAGTGCTTGTGTTAGTCAGATTATGACGTGTGGGTCACATCGCTCCTGTCCGTCGTCCGTGTCTGGTTTACCGTGGTTCACTAGTTTTTACTCATCTGACTTGGTTAAACCGCCTGCCACTACAAGCCGTCGCGCGCATTCGGGACTGATGCATTGCTTCCGTTACTATCCGTCTCAGTGTGCCACTGTTGTACGTTTAGTTTGCACTACCTTGGAGACGAAGAGAAACTACATGGGAACCCCGTACACTTATTAAACTGTCAGAATAATTACATCGGCAGGCGGAAGTATAGTATCGGAACATCTTAGAGCTAAAAGGGTGTGGGGGAACTAGGATTTCACTCAGCAATCCTTCAATTCACAATCTGCGTTTGACTAGCTGTGCCTCATACTCTCGAACGCTTTTCCAGCGAGAGAAGTGTCACGTAGCTTGTTTGTTGCACTCTAGCCCACCTCCAAACTTCGTTGTGGTTTGTATCAAACAACAGGCTGCAATTTTATCCTCCGTACGTCTTGCTTTGATTCTGCGAACATTCGCACGTTCAGTAGTTCTGCACATACCGCACAAGCCAGTTGGTATAATGTAGCTCCCGTTGATGGGGACAATTGAACGAGACTGTTTTAACTTGGAATCACTTGAAAAACCGCGTGAGCGTACGTTGTGACTCACGAACACAAGTCTACCATTTTCCCAAGGAACGTTGCTTATTACTCGCCCGAGGACCATGAGGGTTGCCAGAAGAGATATCTTTTTATTTGTGTCTAATTTGCACGTAAAGGTTTTAGTGTAACCCACCAAAGACTAAAGCTAATGTCATAGAGCCTTTTGTGGCTGCTTTCCTTTTTTTGCATCACCTGTTCGTCATGGTTGGTTACCTAATAGTCGGCTCTCTTTCGTACGTGACATTGACAGTGGGGGGTACTTTTTAAAACGTAGTCAAACTCCTGAGGAAGGCCACCCGAGGTGGTTGAAACGTTGAGTATTACAACTTGCTCGAAACGTTGTGTTATTCCCAATCTGTACATCAAAAACTCCCATTTCTTTTTTTTTGGAAGGCGCATGAATTTGCTATATCTCTGTCTGCTGAAGCCTCATCTTCCCTGTTGGTACGACTTCACTGGACTTCGCTACAAACGAAGAGAAGTGGGCAACCAGTCATGCTTACTAGACACTTTGTAACATTATTACGCACCTGGTCTGCAGCAGCAATGAAAGCATCACGTCAAAAGAAATTGCAGAGTAGCTATGACTCAATTGGTAAAACGTCTACAGCATTCCGTAACTGTTCAGTGGATTACGTCAAGTAACTGGCCTTAAAGTTGACAACCGCATATACGGTTGCTTAGTTGACTGTGCGCACTAGTGTGACTGAAGAATCTTTGCACTCAGAGCTTCTGAATTTCATTGGCATTCTGTTCTTTCCTCTTGAACTGCTTAACATCTCTGTCCCACTGGCCTCGTCGGACCGGATGCTTCTCCCCTCGTCTTTACTTAAAAGAACAGATTTCATTTTCTTCACTGTCAATTATGTTCAGCTTGTTGCTTATGACACGTAAGCAAGTTCAAAAAATAGCTTTGAATTTATGACGACCTCGTTCTCATCCGTAAGGTCCGTGGTACATATTGATATGATGGCTGCAACCGCAACTCCGGATGTGATATCACTAACCTAATCTCAAAGTCACGGTCATGTCTGATCCTCGCTCTTCAGGCTATTTGAATTAACCCGTTGGGGGTTGGTTATTCACCTACCATTCAGGGTTGTGTTGAGGACCAAGGAAGCCTAAATACTGATGAACGGAGCGTTCAGTTCATATCAATTGTAAGTATCCTTCACTTATTGGTGGCAGTCAACCTTTTTCTTGAATGGCTTCAGATGGTCCCAACACGAGTCGACCCCTTCATATTTCACGAAATTATAATCCTTCCGATTATACTTGTAATCCTCATAAAACTCACCCAAATTTTTGAGGTGATTGAGTGATATTCCATAAAACAGGTATTGTGGGCATTAGGGGATTGGTTCGATTGGCATCTTTATCGTTTTCAACAGAAGGTGGCTTCCGCATTTATACACTAAGGGTCGAGACACTGATCTGGTTTCAGCAGCATCAGCGGCAATCAAACTGGCGAATCGTAGGATCTTATTCGTGGTGGACGAAAAATCACCGATTCAAGCGCACGCTGTTCGCCTTATCGAGGGCACCCTTCACATTCCGGCGCCCAGTGGTTCTAAAACGGCTGAATAATGTTGTGGTATGCTGTGACAGGGTCGGAACGTGCCGCACACCTAGGTGCTGTCTTAAAATGAATTCGGAACTCTAGATTCCGAGTCAATGCTGGCAAGTCACAACTGGGGCGGCCATCACCAATTCGAATTTGACACAAAGCTGGTCACAGGGAACTCGGGCTATTGTACGAAATAATAATTAGAGAGGTCTCGGCTCTGAATTCTTAGCACACGCTGAGACAGTTTTTCGGCATGCCAGAATACTACAGGCAGTTTGCGACAATTTTCATTCTACTGCTTCGCTACTACACGAACTGCTTCGAACGGACAGGAAATCCGAATAGACAGACGATGCATTGAAGACGTTTACGTGAGTGCAGAAGAAATGAGCGATCAACAACCTGCACTGCAACTCCCGAATACAAGAAGATTGTTTGTCGCGGCGGCAGGTGCCAGTGACCCCGGCACTAGGGCAGTACTCGAGCAAGGGAAAAGAGCATTCGATTATGCTGGCGAAGTCTTTTCGCCAACAGAGCATGCGTATTCAGCTGTTAGGAGGAATGTTTAATAATCGTCTTTGTATTAGACAAGTGGAGGCCGTAGTTGCTAGATCACGCGGATACGAACCACAAACCTCCAGAGTGAATCAGGACTACGGGGGGTGGCAGTTAAGCATTAGTGTTAACCACTGATGTATTGCTGTCTATGATGATGATGATGATGATGATGAGGGACCCGAGACACCACTTAGGCTGATGGGCATTGCGTCTGCTTGAATATGGTTTTACGGCCACTGACTTGCCTGGCTTTGTCAGTTTCATCGCTGACTTTCTTCCCAAACCACAGGCAGACGAACAGCTTTCAAAGTGGATTTTAGAGTCAACGGTGTTAACATAGTAGTGTGACGAGACAGACGAGGAGGAAATTGGTAGCAAATTGACACGAAATGACACGTACCGGAGGCACCAGAGCGTGCTTTTTACCGAACCAAATAACAGCCGCAGATAGAGGATGTTGCGACGGCTTACCTACTTGCGTGTCAACTGAAGTGACAGCTGGGGAGCTCAGCAGCCATTACAGTCACTGTCTGTCTCTGTAGTCAGTGAACTCTGGTCGATGGACCTCACAGGTCCATTTCCGTTGGACGCTGGCATTAACTAATACATTCTGACCATGGGAGAACATTGCACCTGTTGGATCGAAGCGACTGACGTTCCAGAACAGGCGTCTACGATTGGAGATATAGTGGTGAAGCATGTCTTGGCGAATCTCGGCGTAACAAGGTCTATCTTGATGAATCAGGACCAATTTTGAAGGCTGATTCGCGAACATACGTGCAGCAGCTGTGAAGGAAACGCATGCGAGTGACATCACATCACTCGCAGACGACTGAGCTCAGTGGACGCAACAACCGAACAATCAAGAAATGGTTATAAGAATACCCTGCTATTGGGATTATTGGCCCACCGTACGACCACTAAGCAATCATTAGTTCAGTTATCGTACGGTGGATCCCCTCGACCTCCAGTGGACCAAGACTTTGGAATATGGCCATTGTGGAGTGGTTCTTTCGAATAATTGGTCGTCGGAAGCCAAACAAAGTCGCAGGCACAGATACACCATTCAACAACTCATCTGCTTGGCAGCGGTAGAATTTTTCATCCAGGGAAAAGGGTATCAAAATAATCGAAGCGCAGGTGCCAGCTGCCTGGGCTCATAAAATCCTACCGAACTCGAGGGGTCCGTACGTGGTACTTTCTAGGCAGGGCCCGGTATACATGAACGAACGGAACGCTGAGACGAAAGGAATACAGTGGGTTTCCAAAGTGACAAGACATGCCGGCGCGGCTAACCAGAAGAGGATCATTGAACCAGGAGCCGAAACTGCGTATGCCAAAGAGTTTATCGGCTGGTGACAATGAGCCCGAGGAACCTCAGGGGGGAGAGAAGTGTTGTATAACATGTAGCTTCGTTTGTGAGCAGTAAAGTACAACTCGAACGCGCGGAGGCCAAAAGACAGACTCCAACCCGGGAGATGAGAGCACCTGTTGGTAACGCGTATATTCACATCGGAGAACATATCACCAAAGTGAACGTCGCTTCACTACTGTCAAAGATGTGAATACATGTCGGCAGTGCAAATAGGTGCTTGCGTTAATTCTTTAACAGGGGTCTAGCAATAAACAATTTCCCGAGCCAAACGTGTTCTACAGTCACAACAAGCTGGTCTGTCGAAATGAAGTGCCGAGGGGCTTTCGAATGCGCCGACGACAAGCTTTCGTTAGTAACACAGCAGAGGCAGGAAGCTAGCCAAATTAGCCCTTTAAGAGTTCTGCCCGGTGATCTAACCTTCTAGTCCATCCACGAATGAGCATGCAGTCTCTTTCCCCGATAGTTTCACTGATAGACAGACGCTTTCAACTTGTAGAGTGTTTTCTCCGAAACGGTATCTGTTTCTATTCCACTAGCCTCATCATTCAGCGAATTCTCTTGATCAGCGATTAGGCTATGCCCGAGGCCCTTTTGGAGTTATGCGAACTGCCATGGAGAATATTTTGTATGGCAGGAAACAACTCCATAGTCATTTAGTTCCAACGCGTGTTTACTATACGAACCGTCGTGCTACACGCTATTAGATCGGCTTCGTGAGTGGCTGGTGAGATTAAGGTCCAGCAGTTGATGGGGTTGTCAGGGACAGAACGTTTTGGCTTATACCATAAGCCAGATGGTTTTCATACCTTGCCACTGGTTTGGCTAGTTTCCCAGCGTCCGTCCGTTTCAACCGGAGCGCCAAAGATATCAGCGCCTGGTGCAAATCCATGTAGGGCTCCAATAAAGAAGGCGGCCAGGGATAGAGCCACACTTCTTATAACCAACACTTGTGTGCCCCATCTGAGACCCAGTAATCTGATGATGTGGCCACAGAATATACCAGCCTTGACTTTTTTGCTAAGCAAGGCTGGTAGATTCCGTTTACTTGGTTTGGGAGTTCCTGACTGACCAAACAACTGGTTGGGAAACCCTGACATGACATTCTGTTGCAGTCAGAGACGGAATTGTATCCACAAACTTGTTGATCATTCGTGAAACTCAGCTGTTTTTGTTTGTTTATTGTTTTCTTCGNTTCTTCGGCGCTGTACATTTGTACTTATGTATGGCTCTACAACTTAGTAGACTACTGTCGCAGTCACCAGCAACCCAAGCCGTTGTACCCATGGGTACAACTCAAAGCTGAAAATGGTGATACTGGAAGCTAACGCTGGCTTAAAAGTCGCCTGCGTTCAACGCGCACTCGCAACAGCCGTCCACCGTTTCCCGAGTGATGTGATACCACCCCAGACCTACTACCTAAACGAAGTACAGTTGACCTGGTCTCAGATAACTTTAGTCAGAATGACTATATCAGAAATTTGTGTTGACCGAAAAAGGGCAGATAGGTCCGGGTAGAAAACGTCTTTGACGCCGACGTC